>JACGWL010000008.1:3011142-3209295 GCA_034509725.1 Sesamum angolense
TGGTCCTTACACTAACATAAACAAGAAAATAATTTATATTGCATACTGGGGGCTGAACTCAAATTAAAATCATTTGGACCAACTACGTGGGCTGAACGAGAATAAGGCTATTAAAAGCCCAGTCCATCCCAGTAAACTCCATAAAAAAACTCATACCCAGTGTCGCCGGACACGATTTTGCGCAGATTGGTTTTGCAATTTCATGATAACACAGGGGCAAAAAATTACCCTCGAATTTATCATCTTGTTCACTGGTCCGTCGATCTATCACACTTCAACCACACAGAAACCCTAATCTAGAACATTCATCCTTCTAAACGGTAAGTTGTGAGTTTTCAAAAAAAAAAAAAACTTACCGTTGTGAAGTCCCACGCCGGTGAATATTAGTCCCCTGCACTAAAACACTATAAATTAGGAACATCCCACGAACAGATTTTGGAAAATCAAAAATAGTGTAGAAGAAAAGCGAAAGGGCACCCAAACAGCGGCGTCTGTCCGCATAGTCTCAGGAGCCCGCCCGCCCGCCTCCGCCGACGACTGCCCTCACCCTCTGTCTCTTCTTTCTTAAGGTATTTCTTTGAGAGTCTGATATCAACTCATTGCAAACGAGTTCTTTTAAGTTTCTTGAATTATGGGTTCTTGCATTGTGAACTTAAGAGTACTTAGAGTATCTTGGTTAAAGGAAGTGTGTCTTCCCAACGGAAGATGTAATATGAGTACTTTACAAGACCACTGAATTCTTGAATTACACGGCCTTACTCTTTTTCCTTTTTGTCTTTTTGAAGGTCTGGGTTTGTTATTTCAAGGATCTTGAATTTCAATTTCTACATGGGTTCTATTGTATGTCTTGGATTACTACTGCGGTCTGTCGACAAGTGTGCGGGATTGCCGGTGTAGACATTGATGCTGGTTCAAAACTTGTCAAGAGAATAGCCAATATGCCTCTCTGAATTGGAGGTTTTGAGGTCTTTCCCTCTGGGTATGCTTGTTTTTCATATGATTATATTTGTAGTGATGCTGTTGTTATTTTGATCCCTAGACTGGATGAACCACTTGGTATATATTCTGCTGTTTTTTATTCCCATCCTATAATGTTATATTTAATTGCGTCCAAATGCTTTCACAGGGGGTTCCTATAGAGATGGAGTGGGAACCAAACTTATATTGAGGTTATGTTTTGGTCTTTTACATTTTTTTTTACTAATGCATGTGTTAATCATTGTCTTGGATCAGGTTTCCATGAGCGTTAATGATATAGTAACTCCTAGGGAAAACCTTTGTTTTTCATAATCTGCCGAGAGAACCTGGCGGCTTTGGATTTGATTTTCATCTTCTTCTGCTGGCTGTTCTTCCCTACTTTTACTATAGGAAAGAATGTGAGTATAGCAATGTTATAATTTGCATGCATGTTGTTTCAGAAAGTTATTTACTAATTCTATATTCTGCCTGTGTGGATGTACTGGCTATGAGTTTCATTTTCCATCCTTGTAAATTGCTGGCAATGGTCCTTGGTGCATGTGGGAATTTGTGTCTGAGAATGTTTGCCTGCAGTTGTTAATATAGCTAGGCTATACTAGCAAATATGCTCATGTTTGTCCGTTACACCATAATTGCGTAAGACAACTGCTTGAATCTAATGGGACCCCATAGTGATATGTTCACTTAAATCTGCAACTATGGATCTACTTCAGGAACAGTAAGTAACACTTTGGCTGTTCCTGCAACTATGGATCCACTTCAGGAACAGTAAGCTTACGTATCTTCTTTCTTAATGCATACATGTGGTTCACTGAAATATGAGCATGACTTTAAATATCTCAATTTCCTCTTGGACTGTAATGAAACTCAAGTGCGGTATCTGTTCTAATGCCTTTCAATTGGAGAATGCTACAATGCTGTATCTATGTTGTTTTCTTCCGTCTAGAGTTTGAATTTGGTTCGTATGTTATTTGCAAACTAGATAACCTTATATTGATAAGAATTGTGTGGGAATTTGTTACATTTTAGAACCTAACAACAGCCTTACGTATCTTCATATTCTTCTTCAAGTTTCTAACTGAAAAGTAACCAACGACCCTATCAATTCTTCTTTGCTGATTTTTCTCCTATATTTTGTAATCAAGAACAATCGAGACCATTGATTTTACACTTTGTATAATTCAAACCTAAATTTGCTGCTCTGATTTCTTTGGAAAGCCATGCTTTCTCCATTCTTGTTTGGAAAGGATAGGATTAGGGATTTCTTAGGCCGCTCAAAATGTGAACGATGCAAGTATAGAGTTGAGAACTAAATGGGAGAACAAATATCTCATCTTTTTGTAAATTTATTCTTGGTTCATTTATTATGTTGGGTTTTCTTCATGAGCTGTCTTAAAAACTTTTTGTTGTTAATACATTTGACGTTTTTTGTATGATTTACAGAAATCATGTTAGTTCATGTTATTGACATCTTATTTTTTAAGGTGTATTACGGAATAGTATGTTGGAACATCTATATTATACAAACTTTGGAAATCAAATGCTATGCTATTGTGGAACAGTTGTCTAGATGCCAATTAAAAAATTTACTTTTTCAAGATTACTTGGTAAAACTTTTTTTTTTTTGGTATTCTGCACGTTCAAGTTTTCATCAATGATTTTTAAGGAACAGAGTTTTGACAACTCAAAATGTATTACTAGAAAATTGTTTCTCTCTTTTTTTTGCCCAAAAGTTTTGTTTTCCTTGTCAAGTGTTCTTTTGTTTTCCTAAAATTCTTAAAATCAGTTTTTCTCTTTGACTCAAAGATTTGTTTTTCATGGCGGATGCTCTTTTTTAATTCTCAAAGTCAGCTTGAATGGGATTTAAGATAAATTTACAATGTTTAGAATATTTTCTTAAATTTACAATACTTTTCTCTCAAAATCATTTAATATTTTTGGATAAATGCATGAAAAGTCGTGTTTTGGATTTTCAAGGAAATTTGTTTTTGAGTTTTATTTCTATGAAAAAGGATTCAAAACAGTTTTTGCAGTTCTTTGGACAATATTTTTGGATAATGCATGAAAAGTCGTGTTTTTGGATTTTCAAGGAAATTTGTTTTTGAGTTTTATTTCTATGAAAAAGAATTGGATTCAAAACAGTTTTTGCAGTTCTTTGGACAATTTAAGTTGCATTCGGTTTTCAATTTTTAGCAAATTGCATTCATTCCTTTGTTTAGACTTCCAAAAGAGTACATAACTATTTTTCTTTTGATAAATGATAAAAGTCTTTTAAGATATATATACAAGTGATTTTAAAACAAATAATGAGATTGGCATCTCGACTGTTTTGCAATTTAGTATGCGGTATTTTATTTCCGAATGATTGTGTAATGATGATTTTCCAACAAACTAATTTCTTTGTGATACACCTTCAAATTTTAGATGTCAATGATATGGACAATATATCATGATTTTAAAATTTGTACGAAAATGCAAATGTACGACAAACAGAAAGTTTTGAGAAAGCAACATGAGACCAAAACCTAACATAATGAACAAATCGAGAATAAATCTACAAAAATATTGGAATATTATCTCCCATTTAGGCCTCAACTCCGAAACCTTGCGTCTGTCATGTTTAAAGTGGCCTTGGAATTCATAATCCTATTGCTTTCTACATTAGAATGTTGAGAAGGTGAAGGCTTAATAGAAATCAGACCAAGTTTTGGGTTTGATGTATACGAAGGATAATAAAAATGGTCTCAACATTTCTTGATTTTTAAATATGGGGAAAAATTGGTAGAGGTGAAATGGATGGGGACAAAGGTTGGTTTTTGGTTAGAAATGGCAGAGAGGAAGAGACAGATATGGGCCATTGTGTGTTGCAAACTTTTCTATATGGTTGATTTTCTTCTTTGCTTTTTCAGTTAAGTTGCCAGTGAAGATGATCTCAATGCAAGAGGGTTCGGGAGGAAATCTGCAGTCGTCGGTGTAAAAGACAAAGACTTGCCTACTGTAATCAAGCATGTTTGTAGCACTTAGATCATAGATCGTGACATCCTATGTAGTTGTTTTCCTACTATGTTAGTGAATATTTCTTTATTTGATGCAGTCCATGTTTTTGAGGAAGCAAATTTTTCTTTTCCTTGTTCTTCTCTACCCTTTTTCTGCTTCAGAAGCCCACAAGCATCACTCACCACCTAATAATGAATCAAAATTAGTTCTCAACTAATCAATTCTATCAAAAAAGAAAATTATTTAATAGTCCTAATACCTCTAATTTCCTTAAACAATGACAAATATATCCAACAATAAAAATAAATACGAAATAATATTTTGATACGATTAATTTGTTAGGATATTTTGATTAAATACTTTACGCAAAAAATAAGTTACTGTGCCTAGTAAAATTTAAAATAAATAACATGTTAATCAAATGCTAATCTAAACTTCAAATTCATCAATTCAGATGTAGTCTATGTGTGCTTATATGGGGTAGTCTTTTCAATAATAAATAAGAAATAGGCGCAAGAGCCAAAACTCGGTCAAAGAAGAAAACCATTTGGCATTCCTAATCCTCTAAACTACTTAGAGAATGCACAATATATCTTAAAAATAAATAGACAAATAATATTTCAACGTGGTTAATTTGCTAGGAAACAATTTAAATATTTCTTTCCTAAAAATATGATTTAACTAGGCAAAATAAAATTTAAAATGAATAGCATATGAGTAAGATCTAAATACTAATCCAAACTTCAAAATAACATTAGGTTAGTCTAAATAAAAATCCTCAATTTAGTAAAGGGTTAAATGCAAAAAAGGTACCATACTATAGGTCACTTTGCGAGTCAGGTACCATACTTTTTAAAATATCCAACTTTAGTACCACAGTTTAGAAAATTTGGCAAGAATGATACTGTAGTTTACGGAAGCTGCAATTATAGTATCTTAATTTCTGTTTTGACATTTTTGATACCAGCCTTAACTTTTAAAAATATCACTTCAGCCCAAAAAGTTTATTTTCCGCAGATCTAGCCCCCTTGCTTTAAAATTGTATCAGAACCTAAGTTTATTTAAGAAATATATAGGTTAATATTATATTTAGACATTTTTTCACTAACGGAGGAGACTCTTCAAGGAAAATGGAACTGAATAAAAAGTTCGAGTTACAATTACAACAGGGAATATTTCCAGATTCTGGAAAGACAAAGAAAGAACTTCATTTGGGAAATTCTTAAAAAATGTGACAACAGTCCCAAGAAGATTGACTCGAAACTTCTTACAAAAGAAGAGGTTGAAGAGGAGATGAGGGCTTTCCAAGTCCGTCAAAAAATCTACCAGAAAATGCGTTGAGACGTTTGCATACAACCGAAGTACATGGTAGAATTTCAGCAAGGAGAGACGAAAGGGTAAATTCCTTCACGGTACCTATCCAAAAATTAAATTAGAGGAACTACTTGGAAGGAACTCGAGCCGGATAGCTCGAAGATCTCCCAAGATCTGAGGAAAATTCAGAAGACGGTTAAACACTATGGACATACCTATGAAATAGATTCTTTGTGCACAGATGGACGAGATTCCTAGGATCCTTCCATATCTACACAAGAATCTTACAGATCTGAAGATAAAATTGCAGATCTAAAAAGGAACCAATGGGAGAACCCTGAAACATCTATCCCCAAGAGCGGATCAGGAACGCCCTTGGGATACCTCTTCTACATCAGAAGGGGAAGGGTAAGGAGATTCTCAAGCCAAAGACACGAGATGAACAGATTCGAGAAATCCTTAATTCCATAAAATAATGAGGAACCGAGAGCAGATCTATCGGATCTACAGGAATTGACTGAATCATTTTCCCTACTTGGGTGTGGATCTAAATACTAATTCAAACTTCAAAAACATACATTAGATTATTCTAAATAAAAATCCTCAATTTTATTAAATTATAAGTACTACTGAAAATTTTAAAATGAGTGACTTTTGACTAACTGATTTTATTTAGTACTAATATTATATAATCTTTTTTAAATTTACTTTATTTCTTTTTTCATATATAAATGGAGTAAATCAATACTAATAAGTTACTTTTCAAATCTCTATTTGAATCAACCAGAAATGATTATTAGAATCGTTATTAGTTATTTTTTGTCGTAACAAAGGAATAACGCTGCAAGAAATATGTTATCTTATCATGAATAAGAATAAAAAATCTTAATAAACATTAATAATCAGACCTACACGAATGGCTAATTAGACCAAAATATTAACTATAACTGAATATCATAACAAATATTTTGACCATAGCAGAGAACCATAATAAATATTGTAGCCATAATTAGGAAACATGACAAATAGTTAATAGTATTGATCTATTACGATTTTAAAATCTCAATAATTACAAACACATGGGAACAACAATTTTTTTTTGTAGTGTATCGTGCACTGCATAAAGATCTGAACTACATCAGGGTATAATAATAACATAAGTTGAAATGCTGACATATTGCGAGTTACGCCTAAATTTGGGTTCATACACACATTTTACATGGATGTACATACAAATATGAATAATATATAGGGATAATAACATCTACACTCTCGGACCCATGGTTATTTATACAAACCACTCTTACTTTTCGATAAATTATATATATATATATACCCATAAAAAAATATAAACATCATTTACATGAACCACTCCTGCTTGTTTGAAAATTACACATACACTTTCCGAAAACATCAACAACACTACACAAACTACACTTATTCTATTTTTCTAGCGATGCGCATTTTTATAAACAAAATTATTGAATTCCGATCATAATAAACAAATACAAACAAAATCAAATGATACAATAATAATGACAATTTTATATTTATGTACAAACTATTTTCTCAATTTAATTTGTTTGATATGAATTAGAATTTTCTGATGACCTAATAGGCTTGTGAATGGTTGCAAAGTTATTAGTTTTTTCTCGGTGAAGGTAAATTTCATTAATGGAGAAAAAAAACATACAAGGCCCATGGCCCTGAGTAGGTGTTGATCAAGCACACAAACTTATCTTTTAATCAGTAGGGTGAATCCAAGAGGACCAAATAGAAGAAGATCGATTGTTGATGAGGGGACTCAAGTGCTTGCTCATAAGCGAGTGGTTAAGAGCCTGAATATCTCTAATTCCGTGTCATCCCTCGTTGTAAGGTAGGCATACCTGTCTCCATGCCCCTTTAGCAATCCGGTACCTGTGGTATCCTTCCATAGAAAATGGCAAATTATTTTCCACTCGTCGTATGACCTATCGTGGTAAAATGACTGTCGAAGACTAGTAGATATTGAAGGCCAAGAGAACAGATTTAATTAATTAGACCCTTGCCGCAAATGATAACGGAATCCTTGCCACCCATTGATCCTTTTCTCGATTTTCTGGAACAGCAGCTGACATCAGACAAGGTTAGTCTCGAAGAATGAGAGGTAATCCTAGGTATTTAACTGGTAGGATTCCTTTTTGATATCCCACAGACTGGAGGAGCATATCACGATTATTGAATGCAGACTTCAAAATGATCAACTGGCTCTTGTTAGGGTTGGTACACAGTCCCGATAAGGAGGCAAACAGTTGCAAACCCCTTTTGAAAACGCCAACCGAGGTCTGATCTACTTCAGGAACAGTAAGTAACACTTTGGTTGTTCCTGCAACTATGGATCCACTTCAGGAACAGTAAGCTTACGTATCTTCTTTCTTAATGCATACATGTGGTTCACTAAAATATGAGCTTGACTTTAAATATCTCAATTTCCTCGTTGGACTGTAATGAAACTCAAGTGCGGTATCTGTTCTAATGCCTTTCAATTGGAGAATGCTACAATGTTGTATCTATGTTGTTTTCTTTCGTCTAGAGTTTGAATTTGGTTCGTATGTTATTCACAAACTAGATAACCTTATATTGATAAGAATTGTGTGGGAATTTGTTACATTTTAGAACCTAACAACAGCCTTACGTATCTTCATATTCTTCTCTTCAAGTTTCTAACTGAAAAGTAACCAACGACCCTATCAATACTTCTTTGATGATTTTTCTCCTATATTTTGTAATCAAGAACAATCGAGACCATTGATTTTACACTTTGTATAATTCAAACCTAAATTTGCTGCTCTGATTTCTTTGGAATGCCATGCTTTCTCCATTCTTGTTTGGAAAGGATAGGATAGGGATTTCTTAGGCCACTCAGAATGTGAACGATGCAAGTATAGAGTTGAGAACTAAATGGGAGAACAAATATCTCATCTTTTTGTAAATTTATTCTTGGTTCATTTATTATGTTGGGTTTTCTTCATGAGCTGTCTTAAAAACTTTTTGTTGTTAATACATTTGACGTTTTTGTATGATTTACAGAAATCATGTTAGTTCATGTTATTGACATCTTATTTTTAATGTGTATTACGGAATAGTATGTGGAAAATCTATATTATACAAACTTTGGAAATCAAATGCTATGCTATGTGGAACAGTTGTCTAGATGCCAATTAAAAAATTTATTTTTCAAGATTACTTGGTAAAACTTTTTTTTTTTTTTTAGTATTGTGTACGTTCAAGTTTTCATCAATGATTTTTAAGGAACAGAGTTTTGACAACTCAAAATGTATTACCGGAAAATTTTCTCTCTTTTTTTGCCCAAAAGTTTTGTTTTCCTTGCCCAGTGTTCTTTTGTTTTCCTAAAATTCTTAAAAATCAGTTTTCTCTTTGACTCAACATTTGTTTTTCATGTTGGATGCTCTTTTTTAATTGTCTAGGGAACTGTGTCATACACCTTTCGAAGATCCACATTCATGGCACATCTCTGGGGAGGCGTTGTTGGTAATACCATGAGAATAACTCCTTCGGAATAAGCACAAGCAATGTGGCATTGATCTGCTTCAGAAGTCTACCATTAGCAAAGAATTCCAAGACTGCCCGAATAATTTCCTCACCAATAATCGGCCATGCCTCCTTATAGAATCCCACTGTGTACCCATTCGGTCCCGGTGATTTATCTTTATCAATATAAAAAAGTTTTGCTTTAATCTCATCTTTTGTAACCGGCGTTATAAGTTGGGCCGATTCACTCTCCGTTAAAATGTGTTTGTGCTTATGGACGTAGGTAGTGAATATTAACATATCTAGTCCGTCTCTCTCCCCCTAGCAGCTTTTGAAAGAAGTTCACAAATTCATCTACAACTTCTTGTTGCTTTGTACAGACACGCCCGTCGACAGTCAAAATTTGGAAAATGCATTTGGAGGCTCTTCTAGTTGCAACCCGTCTGAAGAAAACCCTTGTACATTGATCTCCACCCTTTAGCCATAGTAATTTGGCTCTTTGATGCAGCATGCGTTGTTCCAGTTTGGTAGGGATCAAGATCTCCTTTATTCCGTCTCTGTGCTCGAAAAACAGGTTCGAGTGCCTTCAACTTTCTAGTGACAGCATACATCATCGTGCCCACAATGTGATGTTCCACACATTTGAATAACTGGTATAAAGTCCGGGGAGGCAGCCAGATAGTTGTCAAATCTAAACATGCTCCAGTTTTGAATAGATGATTCTCCACATGTAACCAATGGGGAATGGTCAGAAGTTCTTGGTGTGAGAGTCAGGTAATAACAATTCGGCCACTGGGATAGCCAAACATCATTCACAAGCATCCTATCAAGACGTTTCCACAAACTACGATCATTATCAGTGCGATTGTGCCAAGTAAAGGTACCCCTGCATAGGTAGAGTGATAGACCTGAATTGACAATGCAACTATGGAATTCCTGCATAGCTAAACGAATGTCACTAGAGGTACCACAAACTCATATCGACAACAGTGTTAAAATCACCATGCACCAAAAAAATATTATCAGCCAAATCTATCAATGCACCCCAAAGTTCCCTTCGAAATCCCTACATCATTTGCCACATAAACAATAGTAAAGCAAAGTTCTTAGTTTGGGTAGGACGTTGGGCTATGGGTGGGTGTATTATTTTTTTGAGTTCTATTTTGGCAAATGAGTTGATGGCTAATATGCAAAGGACCCCACAATTTGATTGATGATTTGTGTAACTAATTACTATAGTATTTTTGATGGGGTCTTTGAGGGGGACCATTCTCTTTTCTTGTACAAGACAAACATTGTTGGTGTTGTGTTATACTCCAAGACACTTGTGCTATCACAAAATGTTCCCAAATTGGGATGAGCTTGGGGCAAATATTGACGGTTCTAGAAATTCGTCCCAATAAGGCCTTTTTTTATAGTGATATTTATTAATAATTAATGATATATATTTTAGAACACATTTACTTTGGATGATCATATCTTATGTCTTGTCTACTTGGGTATATGGGCCGGCCCGTGACATTTGCTTCAAGCCCGGAATTAAATCCTATTCATTTGTGATTGAAATCCACATTTGCATTGGGGTATTTATGTATCATGCCATCCCATCATATTTTGATTAAAAATATTGAATTCGAATTTTGTCCTCAAATATCCCAAGCAATTTGCCATGTTGTCCCCTTGTACATATATAAAATAACAAATTAACCTACTTATGAAAGGTAGATTTTTGAAGAAAGAAACACAATCTCTCAAACATCTTCATCTTTGAAGTAGAGACGACAATGCAGGCGAGCTAAAATCCTGGTGAATGTGGTTGTTGTGAAAAAATACACATATTCTCTACTCTTTAATTTAAGATTCATTTTTCCATAAAAAAATTTCGTTTGATTTGCTATGTTCTAGCTTGCCCCCATTTTCTCTTTTTTTCTCTATAAAAAAAACAAAAGAGATTTTTGGAGGTGAATGGGCTTCGTCCGATGACAACGAGATTAGAGAGGGAGATGAGGGCACACTAACGGCGGTGGAGAGAGGTGGGCTGGACGCCGTCGCCTTCAAACAAAGATAGGCAAGTGATTTCACGTCTATAATTTCTAATCCCATTTTTCTCCCATGTTTGCACCTCCATGAGTAAAATGCAACCATGCCACCATGAGCATGCCATTGATACATTAATATAGAGAGGATGATTGTGAATTGATAATAATAACTTTATTTTGGTATATGTGACGGAGAGATGTATAAAGATTGTGAATGAGATGACATTCCTGCGAGTTGTGTTGGTAGATTATGTGCTATAACAGATAATATTTCGGCTTCTGTTGCCTATGTAAGTGGTTTTAATTAAAATGTGGAAATTAACTTAGCATAAAATGGTATTAGCGTCAGAGAGCATCACCGTTTACACATCTCAGGGAACTAGGAATTTGCAGCAATAGTATAAATTTTGCACTTTCCTTCAATTTCCCCTCTTTTTTTTTCTTGATAATGCAAGATATCATGTGCTAGAGGCTTGTGTCTCTTTTCCCTCCAAAAGATTGACATTCTGGAGTTGGTGAGTTGGGAAGGCTAACATGTTTTTTTTACCACGTTAGTATTGCCACGTAAAAAAATTTAAACTTTTTTATTAACACACGCATTGATTGTCAGACAGGTAAGCATGCCCAAAATTTTGTGGTCATGTGAGGGATTCCGACAAAATTAGGACTTCTGATTGTAAATACACTTTTTAAAAATACAGTCATGAATCACATATTTCAAAATGGTCCTCTACCAAAATCGCCATCCCCTTAACTCAGTGGACCACAATTACATTTTTTCCAGGGAAATAATAGATATAGAAGAAATAAAATTTATTAACCAATCATAAGCATTATTTGAGGTCCCTTTTTATAATTATTAGTTCTCTTGCACGCGGTTCTCGTGAACATAAAAAAAAATGATGTGAGATCAAGAGGATTATTTTTTATATATATAAGAACAACAATTATGACTTGAGAGTGAGGAAAAAAAGTCTGTTAGAGGAAAAGAAAAACGTGAGGCAAGAAAGAAAAAATATTTTATAATTGGCAATTTAATAAAAATAAAGAAATTTATAAGAAAAAGAAATACGGAGAAGTTTGATCTGACAGTAATAATGAAAATAATAATAATAATCAATGTCCAAAAAAAAAGAAATAATGTTTTTTCCAATTTTTTATTATTAAATTATTATAATTTAAAACATTTTTTAATCATGCCCATGTTTCACAAATATCAAAAGAAAAAATTGCATAAAATTCTCCGTTATAAAAAATTCAACTAAAAACACCATGTATTAAAAATATGAGTAAAAGACCCATTATTTTTTCAAAATTTGCATACTTTTCCTTTGCCGATTATTTGATTTAACGGCATCAATTTTTTGATCACTCAAATCAAACGAGGCCAAAATATGGGATTTTAAATCTATTTTTTTTAATATTGGGGTTCTTTGCATTTTCATGATAACACAGGGGCAAAAATGATTACCCTCGAATTTATCATCTTGTTCACTGGTCCGTGGATTTAAGAGTACTTAGAGTATCTTGGTTAAAGGAAGTGTGTCTTCCCAACGGAAGATGTAATATGAGTACTTTACAAGACCACTGAATTCTTGAATTACACACGGCCTTACTCTTTTTCCTTTTTGTCTTTTTGAAGGTCTGGGTTTGTTATTTCAAGGATCTTGAATTTCAATTTCTACATGGGTTCTATTGTATGTCTTGGATTACTACTGCGGTCTGTCAACAAGTGTGCGGGATTGCCGGTGTAGACATTGATGCTGGTTCAAAACTTGTCAAGAGAATAGCCAATATGCCTCTCCGAATTGGAGGTTTTGAGGTCTTTTCCCTCTGGGTATGCTTGTTTTTTCATATGATTATATTCTGTAGTGATGCTGTTGTTATTTTGATCCCTAGACTGGATGAACCACTTGGTTTATATTCTTCTGTTGTTACTAATGCATGTGTTAATCATTGTCTTGGATCATGTTTCCATGAGTGTTAATGATATAGTAACTCCTAGGGAACAACCTTTGTTTTTCAAAATCTGCCATGAGAACCTGGCGGCTTTGGATTTGATTGTCATCTTCTTCTGCTGGCTGATCTTCCCTACTTTTACTATAGGAAAGAATGTGAGTATAGCAATGTTATAATTTGCATGCGTGTTGTTTCATAAAGTTATTTACTAATTCTATATTCTGCCTGTGTGGATGTATTGGCTATGATTTTCATTTTCCATCCTTGTAAATTGCTAGCAATGGTCCTTGGTGCATGTGGGAATTTGTGTCTGAGAATGTTTGCCTGCAGTTGTTAATATAGCTAGGCTATACTAGCAAATATGCTCATGTTTGTCCGTTACACCATAATTGCGTAAGACAACTGCTTGAATCTAATGGGACCCATAGTGATATCTTCTCTTAAATCTGCAACTATGGATCTACTTCAGGAACAGTAAGTAGCACTTTGTTGTTCCTGCAACTATGGATCTACTTCAGGAACAGTAAGTTTACGTATCTTCTTTCTTAATGCATACATGTGGTTCACTGAAGTGTGAGCTTGACTTTAAATATCTCAATTTCCTCTTTGGACTGTAATGAAACTCAAGTGCGGTATCTGTTCTAATGCCTTTCAATTGGAGAATGCTACAATGCTGTATCTATGTTGTTTTCTTCTGTCTAGAGTTTGAATTTGGTTCGCCTGTTTTTTCAAACTAGATAACCTTATATTGATAAGAAGTGTGTGGTAATTTTTTAGATTTTAGAACCTAACGGCAGCCTTACGTATCTTCATATTCTTCTCTGCAAGTTTCTAACTGAAAAGTAACCAACGACCCTATCAATTCTTCTTTGCTGATTTTTCTCCTATACTTTGAAATCAAGAACAATCGAGACCATTGATTTTACACTTTGTATGATTCAAACCTAAATTTGCTGCTCTGATTTCTTTGGAAAGCCATGCTTTCTCCATTCTTGTTTGGAAAGGATAGGATTAGGGATTTTTGAGGCTGCTGAAAATGTGAACGATGCAAGTATAGAGTTGAGAACTAAATGGGAGAACAATATCTCATCTTTTTGTAAATTTATTCTTGGTTCATTTATTATGTTGGGTTTTCTTCATGAGCTGTCTTAAAGACTTTTTGTTGTTAATACATTTGACGTTTTTGTATGATTTACAGAAATCATGTTCGTTCATGTTATTGACATCTTATTTTTTAAGGTGTATTACGGAATAGTATGTTGGAACATCTATATTATACAAACTTTGGAAATCAAATGCTATGCTAATGTGGAACAGTTGTCTAGATGCCAATTAAAAATTTTATTTTTCAATTACTTGGTAAAACTTTTTTTTTAAGTATTGTGTACGTTCAAGAGTTCATCAATTATTTTTAAGGAACAAAGTTTTGACAACTCAAAATGTATTACTAGAAAATTGTTTCTCTCTTTTTTTGCCCAAAAGTTTTGTTTTCCTTGTCAAGTATTCTTTGTTTTCCTAAAATTCTTAAAATAAGTTTTTCTCTTTGACTCAAAGATTTGTTTTTCTTGTCGGATGCTCTTTTTTAATTCTCAAAATCAGCTTGAATTGGAGTAATTTCTCTCATATTATTTAAATAAATTTACAATGTTTAGAATATTTTCTTAAATTTACAATTCTTTTCTCTCAAAATCATTTATTTAATATTTTTGGATAAATGCATGAAAAGTCACGTTTTTGGATTTTCAAGGAAATTTGTTTTTGAGTTTTATTTCTATAAAAAAGAATTGGATTCAAAACAGTTTTTGCAGTTCTTTGGAACATTTTAAGTTGCATTCAGTTTTCAATTTTTTAGCAAATTGCATTCATTACCTTCTTTGTTTAGACTTCCAAAAGAGTACATAACTATTTTTTCTTTTGATAAATGATAAAAGTCTTTTAAGATATATATACAAGTGATTTTAAAACAAATAATGAGATTGGCATCTCGACTGTTTTGGTATGCGGTATTTTATTTCTGAATGATTGTGTAATAATGATTTTCCAACAAACTAATTTCTTTGTGATACACCTTCAAATTTTAGATGTCAATGATATGGACAATATTTGATGATTTTGTAAAATTTGTACGAAAATGCAAATGTACGACACAGAAAGTTTTGAGAAAGCAACATGAGACCAAAACCTAACATAATGAACAAACCGAGAATTAAATCTACAAAAATATTGGAATATTATCTCCCATTTAGGCCTCAACTCCGAAATACCTTGCGTTTGTCATGTTTAAAGTGGCCTTGGAATTCATAATCCTATTGCTTTCTACATTAGAATGTTGAGAAGGTGAAGGCTTAATAGAAATCAGACCAAGTTTTGGGTTTGATGTATACGAAGGATAATAAAATGGTCTCAACATTTCTTGATTTTTAAATATGGGGAAAAATTGGGTAGAGGTGAAATGGATGGGGACAAAGGTTGGTTTTTGGTTGGAAATGGCAGAGAGGAAGAGACAGATATGGGCCATTGTGTGTTGCAAACTTTTCTATATGGTTGATTTCTTCTTTGCTTTTTCAGTTAAGTTGCCAGTGAAGATGATCTCAGTGCAAGAGGGTTCGGGAGGAAATCAGCAGTCGTCTGTGTAAAAGACAGACTTGCCTACTGTAATCATGAGAATCAAAGCATGTTGTAGCACTTAGATCATAGATCCCTGACATCCTATGAAGTTGTTTTCCTACTATGTTAGTGAATATTTCTTTATTTGATGCAGTCCATGCTTTGAGGAAGCAAATTTTCTTTTCCTTGTTCTTCTCTACCTTTTTCTGCTTCAGAAGCCCACAAGCACTCACTCACCACCTAATAATTAATCAAAGTTGGTTCTCAACTAATCAATTCTATCAAAAAAGAAAATTATTTAGTAGTCCTAATACCTCTAATTTCCTTAAACAATGACAAATATACACAACAATAAAAATAAAATATGAAATAATATTTTGATTAAATACTTTATGAAAAAATAAGTTATGTGCCTAGTAAAATTTAAAATAAATAACATGTGAATCAAATTTAAAATAAACTTCAAATTCATCAATTCAAATGTAGTCTATGTATGCTTATTTGGGTGGTATTTTCAATAATAAAGAAGAAATAGGCGCAAAAGCAAAACTCGGTCAAAGAAGAAAATCATTTGGCATTCCTAATCCTCTAAACTACTTAGAGAATGCACAACATATCTTAAAAATAAATAGACAGATAATTTTCAACGTGGTTAATTTGCTAGGAAACAATTTAAATATTTCTTCCTAAAAATATGATTTAACTTGGCAAAATAAAATTTAAAATGAATAGCATATGAGTAAGATCTAAATACTAATCCAAACTTAAAAATAACATTAGGTTATTCTAAATAAAAATCCTCAATTTAGTAAAGGGTTAAATGCAAAAAAAATACCATACTATAGGTCACTTTGCGAGTCAGGTACCATACTTTTTAAAATATCCAACTTTAGTACCACAGTTTAGAAAATTTGGCAAGAATGATACTGTAGTTTACGGAAGCTGCAATTATAGTATCTTAATTTCTGTTTTGACATTTTTTATACCAGGCCCTAACTTTTAAAAATATCACTTCAGCCCCAAAAAGTTTATTTCCGCAGATCTAGCCCCCTTGCTTGAAAATGGTATCAAAGCTTAGGTTTATTGAAGAAATATATGGGTTAATTATATTTTAGATATTTTCCACTAACGGAGGAGACTATTCAAGAAAAATGGAACTTAATCTTACAGATCTGAAGATAGAAATTGCAGATCTAAAAAGGAACCAATGGGAGAACCTTGAAACATCTATACACAGACAAGAACGGATCAGGGATGCCCTTGGGACAGTACCTCTTCTACATCATAAGGGAAAGGCGAAGGAGATTCTCAAGCCAAAATAATGGAGGTAACCAGAGCGGATGTATCGGATCTACAGGAATTGGCTGAATCCTTTTCCCAACTTGGATTGTGGATCTAAATACTAATCCAAACTTCAAAATAACATTAGATTATTCTAAATGAAAATCCTCAATTTTATTAAATTATAAGTACTATTGAAAATTTTAAAATGAGTGACTTTTGACTAACTGATTTTATTTTAGTACTAATGTTATATAATTCTTTTTAAAGTGTACTTTTACTTTTTTTTCATATTATAATGGAGTAAATCAATACTAATAAGTTACTCTAGGTGTAAATTGCAAGAAAAAATATATGGTTACTTTTCAAATCTCTATTTGAATCAACCAGAAATGATTATTAGAATCGTTATTAGTTATTTTTGTCGTAACAAAGGGATAACGCTGCAAGAAATATGTTATGTTATCATGATTAAGAAAAAGCAATCTTAATCAACATTAATATCAAACCTACACGAATGGCTAATTAGACCAAAATATTAACTATAACTGATATCATAACAAATATTTTGACCATAGCAGAGAACCATGATAAATACTGTAGCCATAATTAGGAAACATGACAAATAGTTAATAGTATTGATCTATTACAGATTTTAAAATCTCAGTAATTACAAACACATGAGAACAACAATTTTTTTTTTGTAGTGTATCGTTCACTGCATAAAGATCTGAACTACATCAGGGTATAATAATAACATAAGTTGAAATGCTGACATATTGTGAGTTACGCCTAAATTTGGGTTCATACACACATTTTACATGGATGTACATACAAATATGAATAATATATAGGGATAATAACATCTACACTCTCGGACCCATGGTTATTTATACAAACCACTCTTACTTTTCTTCGATAAATTATATATATACCCATAAAAAATATAAACATTATTTACATGAACCACTCCTACTTGTTTGAAAATTACACATACACTTTTCGAAAATAACAACATTACACAAACTATACTTATTCTATTTTTCTAACGATGCACATTTTTTAAAACAAAATTATTGAATTCTGATCATAATAAACAAATACAAACTAAATCACATGATACAGTAATCATGGCAATTGTATATTTACGTACAAACTATTTTCTCAATTTAATTATGTTTGATATGAATCATAATTTTCAGATGACCTAATAGGCTTGTGAATGATTGCAAAGTTCTTAGTTTTTTCTCGGTGAAGGTAAATTTCATTAATGAAGAAAAAACGTACAAGGCGCACTATACAAAGTATCATGAATGACTAAGTCATGGTATCCTCCATAATCTAAAGAAAAGCTACAGTATTGTAGAGAAAGACAAATCGTGATGGAACTTCACATGGCCATGACGACAAAGGCGATGCGTAGTTGTTTTCCTTGGTATTATGTGTTTCATTAGTGAAGTATTTCGATTAATGTTTTTCGGCATGTGATCGGCTATGTATTTGGAACATTCTGCTATTTTATTGAATCGGACATTGCATTAGGTTTAGTTTTCACTTATTGCCTCAGGGAGTAGTCTTGCTCTCGAGCCCCAAGGCTGTTTCTTTATCAGCCTCGAGGGGGGGCAAATTTCTCCGGGGCAAAATTGGTGAGGCGGATCTCGGGGGTTTTCCCGTGGGGTCCCGGGGCAACTAAGAGCTGACTCTAGAGACCTCGTGAAACCTCAGAGATCTCGACATTATATAACGTTCAAACTACGATGGAGAAATTAACTTCATTGCACGAGACATGTTACAAACTTACAAAGTTTTGTCAGGGATGCAAAACAAAAATATCTAAAATAAATAAAATTTGGAGGGAGTGAAAACTTGGTCTCCTATTTTGGCCCTCCTATCTCGAGCGTGACTGCCAAAAAGAGGGGAAATTTATCTTACTTCATGAACTTAAGTGTAGTACTTCTTGAGGTTCGCGACGTTCCACGTGCGGGGAATGATCTTGCCTTCCATATGTTGTAACTTGTAAGCCCCCCCCCCCCCCATTAACGATTTCCACGTTTTTATAAGGCCCTTCCCACTTAGGGTCCAACTTCCCCACATGACAGATGCCTCAGCTTTCCTCATGACCAAATCCCCCACTTGGAAGTTTCTCGGCATAACTTTCGCATTTTATGCCTTGGCCTCTAGATTTATACATTGTAGCGCGCGCCGAGGCTATTTTCCTCACCTCGTCGAGAAAATCCAAGTTCGTTCTCAGTGCCCTACACATTGGAGGCTGGGTCATAACACTTCACACGCCAACTGAGTTCTCCGATTTCTGCCGGTGCAACGGCTTCCGTCCCCTAAGAGAGGGTAAAAAGAGATTCCCAGTGGAGGTTCTTGGCGTTGTTCGGTATGCCCACAATGCGTTGGGGAATTCATCTACCCAATCTTCTTTGGCCGACCCTAACCTCGTCTTCAAGTGTTGGATTGTTCGTTCGGTTGGTGACCTCGATTTGATCGTTTGCTTGCGGCTTGCTGACTGAGGTGAAGAACTGTTTGATCGCCAACCCTTTGCACCATTCTTTGATTTTTTTTTCCTAAAAATTGGGTTCCACTATCGGACACTAGGGAGTGAAAGATACCGAAACGACACATGACATTCTTCTAAAGGAATTTAATCACTTCTTTCTCTGTTATTTTGGCCAAAGGCTCAGCTTCTACCCACTTCGTGAAATAATCGACGGTGACGATCAAGAACTCTTCTTCCTGCGGCTTGTGGGATGGTCCCACTAAGTCCATTCCCTACTAATCGAACGGGCATGGGCTTTCGAGGGTTTTATCAGTGCTGCTGGTCGATGATTGATGTTCGCATGCTCTTGACACGTGGACATCATTTTACCATTTCTTGGGCATTTTGGAGCATTGTCAGCCAAAAGTAACATTGCTTTACGACTTTCCCTGCTAAAGCCCTTCCTCCGAGGTGATTTCCCCAAATTTCCTCGTGAATTTCTCGCAAAACGTAATTCCCCTCCTCGGGAGTTAGGTATTTTAGAAAGGGTTGTGAGAAGCTACGTTTGTATAGTTCTCCGTCGAGCAGTACAAAACGAGTTGCTTTCACTCTTAGAGCTCTCGTTTCCTTCGGATTGTCAGGGTGGTTCCTTTTGAGTGAGGAATCTCATAATGTCTTCTTTCCAGCTTGGGGGTGTTGGGCCCATACACATAATTTCCATTTGTTGTTCCACTGCTGCCCTATCTGACGAGAGAATGGTGATTCTCCTATTACGGATTGTCGCCATGGAGCTTGCTAGCCTAGCCAGTTGATCAGCTACAGTGTTGTCTGCTCTCAACACTTGTATTAGAGACGACTTTTCAAACCTGTCAAGTATGTCTTTTGCCTTCAGGAGATTCTTAGCTATTTTTTCCCCTCGTGCCTCATATGAGCCCTGGATTTGATTGACCACGAGTTGTGAATTATTGTTAATGACAATCTTTCTCGCTCTGACGGCCAGGGCTAATTCCGACCCCGCTTGGGGGCTCTCCAACACTATTCCGACCCCACTTCCTATTGTTGTATATGATCCGTCAACATGCAAACTCCAAGTAGGGGTCGAGATGCTCGTCTCATCATGTGTCGATTTGACAATGAAATCTGCTAACACTTGTGCTTTAATTGTTGGCCTTAGACCGAACTTGATATCAAATTCGCTTAGTTCCACCGCCCACTTCACCATTCTTCCTAATAGCTCTGGGTTGGACAAGACTTGCTTTAGTGGGTGATTTGTGAGCACAATCACTGGATGCGATTGAAAGTAGGACCTCAATTTTCTAGCAGCAACTACTAGGGAGAGGGCTAACTTCTCGATCTGAGAGTACCTGATTTCCGCCCCTTGCAACACCTTGCTAACATAGTACACTGGGTGGTGTTCCTTGCATTCTTGTCGCACTAGTACTGAACTAATACCACTCTCTGAGATGGCCAAGTAAATGTACATTACTTCTCCCATTTTGGGTTTCATCAATAAGGACGGCAAGATTAGGTACCTTTTTAACCCATCGAATGTCTCCTGGCTCGAGTTAATCGACTCAAACTTTGCAGAGCCACGAAAGACCTTGAAGAAGGGGAGTCCCTTGTCCGCAGACTTTGAGATAAATCGGTTTAACGCTGCCAATCTACTCGCGAGTTTTTGTACATCTTTGATCCAATAGGGAGGTGGCATATCCATGATAGCATTGATTTTCTCAGGATTAGCCTCTATCCCTCTCTCGAATATCATGTAGCCTAAAAACTCCCCCCCCCGGAACCCCGAAGGTACGCTTAGCAGGGTTTAGTTTCAAACCAAAGGTTTTAAGTATTTGGAAACACTCCTGCAAGTCCTTGACGTGATCTTGTTCCTTTATGCTCTTGACCAGCATGTCGTCTATGTATACTTTCATGTTTCAGCCGATTTGGTCCCGAAATATGTGATTGACAAGCCGTTGGCATGTCGCTCCCGCATTTTTTAGCCCGAACGGCATAACGTTATAGCAAAAGACCCCTTGATCTATAACGAAACTTGTCTTCTCTTGGTCATCGGGTGCTAGCGGTATTTGGTTATACCCTTGGTATGCGTCTAAGAAACTTAACATTTCACATCCGGAAGTGGAATCCACCAACACATCGATCCCCGGGAGTGGGAATGGATCTTTTGGGCATACCTTGTTCAAATCCATGAAGTCAATGCATAAGTGCCATTTTCCGCTCGGCTTCGGGACTAAGATCACGTCAGCTAGCCACTCCGGGTACTGCAGGGGTCGCATATATTTAGCTTTGAGCAATTTTTCTACCTCTTCCTTAATTGCCTGACTTCTTTCCGCACCAAACATCCTTTTCTTTTGTTTTACCGGCTTTGCATCGGGATTCATGTTCAGGCGGTGGGTAATGACATCAAGCGAAATCCCTTGCAGATCTTTCATGTTTCATGCGAACACTTCTTTGTTTTCTCTAAGGAATTGTATCAAGCACTTCTCGTAGAGCGTGCTCATTATCGTGCCAATTTTTGTCATCTTTTCCTCGCCTTCCCCTTCACCAGTGAGGTTCACCATTTTCAACTCCTCAATCGCTTCGACTCTCCTTTCATCTGATTTTCGTAAGGGGTCTTCGAAAATGTCTCCCACCTCGTGCTCTGTGTCGATTATCCTCTTTTCCCTTTATCAATGGGTGCGCTTCCCCCTAATCTCTCTCGCGACCTCTTCAATGTGTTCGCTTATCCCCTATGGCTTCCCCAATTCCTTTTGGAGTGGGGAATTTGAGTTTCATATGGAAGGTAAACGCTGTGGCTCGGAAGAGGTTTAGACTCGATCTCCTGAGGATCATGTTGCAGGTGGAGGAAGCCTTGACTACGAGAAATTTTATCATTTTCATGGACCTCTTGGGATATGATCCAAGGGACAATGGTAACATTACCTCCCCTATCGGCGCAATCATCTCGCCGTTAAAACCAGTAAGCGGGGTGTTTACATTTTGCAACTAAGCATTATCGATCCCTAATTGGGCGTACGCATCATAAAATATGATATCCGTCGAACTTTCGCTATCGACCAGCACTTTTTTTACCCAGAAATTAGAGAACGTGGCTGAGATGACCAAGGCATCATTATTTTGATTTCTCATTAAGTTCATATCTCGGGAGCCAAATGAAATTTCTTCCGGCACGTCGGAGGTGATACTATGGACTTGCATGGGAGCCTGCCCATGATTTCCCCTAGCCGCGCGAGCTAGTGCTTTTCTGGCGTAGGTTGAGTCTCCCCCTACTGGCCCGCCCGAGATTACGCCAATAACATTGATCGTGGGGAGGTTTTTCTTCCCTTGGGGGTTGAGCGGGAGTCTAGTCCTGCGGTTGGCGACTCAATCCGTGTCCATGTCATCCACCTGCGTGGTGCTGATTTACGTATTCTCTCAAGTGTCCGCTGAATCAACTTCTCAATTTCATTTTTCAGATGATGGCACTATTCAGTAAAGTGCTCTCTATCGCGGTGGAAATGACAATACTTGTCGGACTTGAGTCTAATTGGATTGTCTTTCATCTCCTTGGCCAATGGTTGATCAAGCCCTACTGCTCCGCCACGACTAATACCTCTCCCATGGAGGTGTTCAGGGGGGTGTAATGTGTGAAACCAGGGGGAGGTAAGTGCTTCTGCTCCTCCTTTTTCTTTGGTTCTTTCTCTTCCTCTCTATTTTTCCTCCTAGTGGTAATGGAAGGGCTTGAGGCATTGGATTCCTCGATTCGGATATATTTCTGCAATCGCATGAGTAACTCTTCCAACGTGCTAGGAGGTTTCCCTCTATAGATTCCTCAAATCTTCCTAGGAGCAAGTTTTGTTGAATAATGTTAACCAATAGCTCATGGTTAACGTGGGGCACTCACGGCCTCTAAAAATCTTTGCACATAGTCTCGCAATGGCTCATTCTCCTTCTGGTGGATGGTGGATGGTGGATGGTGGATGGTGAATAGGTATGTGGCCGTCTTCGGGACTTTTTTATTCATGGAGAAATGATGTAGAATATGTTGGGTCAACTGCTCGAGGCTAGAAATAGTTCTAGTGGGCAGTTAGTTGAACCATGCCATAGCGTGTTTCGAGAGCGTCGTGCTAAACACCTTGCAGTACGCAGCATCACTTAGGTCGTACCAATCAATTTTGATGTAAAATTTGTCTAAGCGTTCTTGTGGGCCTCCTGTTCCGTCATATTCTGATAGATTTGAGACCTTGAGGCCTGCTGGGAGTGCTTCAACCAGGATGGTGGGGCCAGCGGCAAGTAGGGGTCCTCGGTCCCCCTATATGGCAGTGGGGCGGAGGGTTGCCTCAATTGGGGGGTGGTTTGTTCTTGTGCGACCTCTGGTTGAGAGATTCTGCTATTCACCTCTTTCTGCCTCTGCTCCTCCTCCTCATGAGCCGAGGATAATTCTCAACTTCTGTGAGGAGAAGGAGGGAGCGGGTTCACAGGGTGATTCGCTGCAAATTGGGTCACTGTTTGTGCGACCGCCCTAGTTAACGCATCATGTATCAAAGCCAGTAAGGCTTCTTGTGTCAACTGTATCATTGGCTCCTAGAGAGGGGCATCCGTGGGTTTGCTCTCCCGCGTAAGGGGGGCAGAGATTGCTCGCGAGGTGGGGGGATCTCCCGTTGAGGAAAGCTTGCTCGTGTTCATGGAGTAGAGGGGGTATCTCACAGGGTGGTAACTACTCACGAGGCGGGTCTTGTCCCGCTCCATTTATTTGTGCCTCACTGGTATTGTCCGCTCCGGGAACGTCACGAGCTCGCGACCTAGTTTGCATACTCAATGTCGAGGTAATAATTTTTCACAGACGGCACCAATGATGTGACATCCACATCCACATCCACATCATTGGTGTTATTGTGCCGATGTAATTTTCCCGTTTAATCCTTAGTCAACATCCACATCATTGACGCCGTCTGTGAGAACCAGGCCATGTGGCTCTGCCCAAGCCCCTCGTCTGGGAGGCTATAATGTAGACAAGCGTCCCACATCGGTTGCAGACGAGGAGCCTAAGTGGCTTATAAGCCCCAAGACCTCCTCTTCCTAGCGAGACGCCTTTTCAGGACAAACTCGTGAGGCTCATACGGAGTCAAAACGAACAATACATTGCTCAACGAGGCACCGATCAAGTCACATATCGCATCAAAACTTGATATCCCAATAAGATTTTCACATTTTTTATCTCACTACAACAAAATATTTTGTTGTAAATAAATATCAAATAATAATTTTAAAATTATCAGTAAAGATATATTTAAGTGATGATAGTTCAGATCTTATCATTAAATAAATGACAAAAATTATGGATATAATTTTCATTATAAATAATTATATAGTAACATGAAAATTTTTTACCTGAATCAGATTTGGCCAAACCAAATCAATTATAGAATACGTGTATCATACTTGCTATGTGATTGATCACCTTTTAAATTATACATCAATCATAGAGAACTTGACATATGATTGATTTAGATTGGACCGAATTAGATTTGAAATATAATTTTCTATAATAACATATATGTAGTAACAATACAATATAGTAATAAACAGTAATTACTTGTTGTGATACTAGATGGTCGTTGTATAAGGTCCCACTAACCATTTTTAGTAATAATTTTATGCGCAACTTTTCATGGTTGATTCTTGCTAATAATAATCACTTTTAAAATAATAAAATTTATTATTCTAATAAAGTATAAAAAAATTATCCCGAATATATATAACTAGTGACAATTAAAATATTATCTATTAATTTTTTTTCTAAGTAGAATTTTTTTATTTTTCTATTTTTATTTTCAGATAAAAATACAGTCGCAAATCAAGGATAGTCAACTGGTTATATCCACCGTAACAAAACTCAAGAGTTTGATATGCATGGATACTGATAAGGAGAAAACTACAGAAGATCTATAACTAAATAAATCATGTGCCACCTTCCTTTTTTTTTAAACAAAAAAAAAAATCAATCATATTGAAAAAAAAGAACCAATAATAACAAAAGGTCAAATTTAAATGAACCACGTAGATGAACATTGCAAAATTTGATACTGAAAAGATCAAAATTATAAAATATCAAAAAATTATATGACTCTTTTATAACTTTAAAAAGATAAAAAATAAAATATCAAAATTACAAGACAAAATAATATATTTAAGCATGATTAGTGTACAATATACTTGTCACATATATATATATATATATATATATATGTGTGTGTGTGTGTGTGTGTTAAATTTATTTTTAATTAATAAAAAAAATGATATGCATGGTGAGGATATATTTACTGCACTAAAAATGAAATATTATTATATAGTGACGGAACATCTAGCGATTACTAGAGAATGGAAATGACCCTATCCGGTCCGGCTGAAGTTTCTAGCACAGGTTTCTGTCTGCCCACACTTTTCCAGCACCTTCCAACCTGAAATTATAAATACACGGATCATTTCTCCATCTTCAACCTCTTCATAAGAAGTCGTAGTACTCCCGAAAGCAATTTCCAAAGCCACGATTCATCTCCGATATTCAAGAAATGAAGGCAGTGGTGGATGAGAAGAAAGATACAGTGACGATCAGGGCGGAGTGCCGAGCAGACGAAGGCAGAAAGCACGTGGAGAAGGTGGAGCTCAAGACCCACGACGTCGACACGGTTAAGTACGTGGAGAGAAAGCTCGTGGACAAAGGCGTGGGCAGATTGGAGCGACACCCGGCGGATGGACTTCCGCTGAAGCATTACCCGAAGAAGGGACACGGTGGGAAATATACTTGGGAAGGGCCGGAGAAGGAGTTCGAGGCGGAGCTGGAGGCGGAGCCGGCTATAGACGAGAAGGACCCGAACTATGTGGAGGAAGAAGAGACTGATGAGCTGGTGGTGGGAGAGGTGGAGGTGGCCAAGGCAGCGGAGGAAGGGGTGGCCCGGATTGAGGTGGATCCGCACTTGAAGGTCAATTAACTGATGATTGAGTAGTGTGAGTGAATGGATGTGAGTATCTGAACGTACTGTGTTGTACGTAGTTGTATGAGATGGATGCAAAGAAATTAAGAGCGTACTGTAATTTGTGTTTTGGATGATTAATTAAAAGTAGTTGCGGTTTCTTTTGCAGATTAGATTAGATTAGATGTTTATTTTCCTTCTTTCCATGCATAAACTAGCTAGGAAGATGATTTTCTTACAAATAGCAACAGATTGAACCATGAAACCGAACCTTTTTTATACAAGTAATAATGGCAATCTTGAAATAGATTAAACATGATGATGTCTATTAATTTATAAATATATAACTTTCTTGCAATCTTAATAATTTAGTTGCTAGTAATGTTAATCTTGTAGAGGCTGTGAGTGATCATGACTCACGTAACCATAACAAGCTTACACTGTTTATGGATTTTCAATTTCTAGTATTTTTGTTGTTACTAGATCTTTGTCTACCAGAAACTGGAATCTTTGCACATTTGTATTGTTTTTAAGTCCAAATAACAAACAGGGGATGTAGCTCAGATGGTAGAGCGCTCGCTTAGCATGCGAGAGGTACGGGGATCGATACCCCGCATCTCCATACAACGCTTTTTGTGCATAGTGGCCCATATCTGATGGGCTTGAAATGGTTTAAATCAGCCCACTCTCAATTCTCATACTCCCGAGACATTCAGCAGCCTGAGCTGGACCAGTAAATGATGCCAAGCCCAATAACAAATTCAACACACCAACTCAACGTATGTAACAAGCATGTTAGCAACTTTTTCTTCAAATATAAATTAATTATAAATCATCAATAACTAATATTTCACACCTTATTTATATAAAGAAAATAATATAGAAACTGCATAAAACCCCACCTAAAAACACTCGAATAAATAAATAAAGGGTTAAAGTTCACCACTTAAAATCACACACTACTTTAAATCTTGGTCCAGATTTCAATTCAAAGTTCCAAAGGGCATAAAGATCCAAACAATATTCCCACTTAAAATTCAACTTTATATTATTTTTTAAGGAATATATCTATATCCTCTGTATTTTTTGCCTTTCTTTCTTCCACTTTCTTTTCCATAAAAAAAAAAAAAAAAACACAGTTGTTTTTTTTTTTTCTCTTTTTCCCCCCATAATATAAATGCTTTTTTGTGGGCAGCTAAAAATATTGAATCCTTTTGTCTCATTTTCCATAAAGTGGTACGCAGCATTTGAAAGGGAACCAACCAATTAAAATAGCTAACCCACTATGAACCATTCGTTGCATGCTTTTGTAGTGTGTTTTCTTAGTCTCACACCAATTATTGCTAATTACATTATAAATTTTAATTATTAATAATTAATATATCTTAATTATTAATATCAGATAACTACTATTAAAGTAGATTGATACTCTTATATTTTTAAAAACTCGAACCTATGACCTTGTGGTTATGGGGTTGGTTGGGGACCATTACTAGTAAAATGATCCAATAATCTCACACAAAATTACATGAAAACATCAAGATTCATGAGCAACATGGAATAATTTGTTTAATTTTAATTGTATTATGAACTGATGGTGACCCAATTACAGTAATTGATCAAGCGGGATAGTGAATCTAATTTTGTAACACGTTGATGGAACTATAGAAATAACACAACGATTTAAATTCAATATTATATATATATATATATATATATATATATATATATATAATAGGGGAAAAAAAGAGTTTGATCCAATATGGAACGCACATCATAAATGGTAGTGTCTGTGAAATGAAGGACATATGGCGCAGTGATCGGTTTTTGGTGTTTGTTGTGCTCTGGGACCAAACTAAATCAAACAAAGATTTTTCTAACATAAAAACATACATGCGAATTGCCAAGAATAAAATCTCCAAAACCTAAGTGGCCTCTGCCTCTGCCTCTGCCTCTGCCTCTGCCTCTGCCACTGCCCAATTATTTTGTGTCCGAACGATCCCACAAGCTTCTACTTTTCTTACCCACATACTTCCTCCAGGCCAATCAAATTCCAATTTCCACCTACGGGGTAGTTTCGTAATTTATGCGACATTTGTTGGGGGGGGGGGGGGGGGCGATTATGTAATTGCACATTACCACTCTATAGAAAAAAAATAACAATTTACTTTCCTGTAATTTTTTAAATGCAGCAATTTACTTTTTTAACTAAATAGAAAAATAAATTACTTTATTTTAAAAAACACAATTTTTTTTATATTTATTTATTATTAAATAATATATTTATTTGCAAATCAAATAATATAAATTGCATTGAAGGATTAAAAAAGTGATGGGATGTGGTTGGTGAAAGAGTAGAAGCATATACATCGCAATCATCAAAGGACTCGGGACCTATAATAATTATCAAGTCTTGAAATGAAATATTGGATGGATGGGATGCGAAGTGGTACATCTTCACGTGCTGCAGATGCCGTTGATCTTTCAACCCCACCCTACCCCCCACACTAGCCGTATTATTATTGATTCATTGTCAAGAGATGTAGTAATTTCGAGAGTGGACTTCAGCAATATATATATCACCACACTGCTTTTATGTTCCAGAAATTACTCTTTTTATCTTCACTTTTTTTTCACTAATAATTACGTTTTTACTACACAAAATTAATTATTTTTTATAATTAAAATATCGGATAAAAGCTCTAATTTATGGAATGTAGCATTGACGCTACAAATATAATATCTAATCATGAATAATTGACGTGGCTAATAATAAAATTTCATAGCAAATAATTATTGGCCAACACAATGATTGTTGTTTTTACGAGGGTGGCAAAAATATTTGTCATGGTAAATGTTTCCACCATGACTCTTAATTTTGACAAATGATTTTTATGGTATAAAAATAATTTTTGTATTGATTTTATTTAATCATAATTTTAATAACTATTTAACATAATTTTTAGCCGTAGCTGTTAATATTGTAGTCAATAATTTTTTTTTTTTTCGTATTGTTATGAGAACATGTTAATAGTGGAGAGGTTACGTGAATTTGGGCAAACATGTAATGGAAGTGTTGAGTAGCTAGACCAGACCACGTGCAATTTTGGCCTCTAGAATGTTTTGCTTCATTCGTAATTCTACTACATATATGCATACATCAGCTATTTCATTCTTTCATCATCCATAAGTTTCACTACTTAATTTTACCTATTCATTAAAAACAATTATATATGCAATACTTTTCATAATTAATGATAATTGTCCGTAATTAATTCCTTCGAATTTGAATAATAAATTATTACATAAAAGCATTAAAGAATCCATAATTTGTTGTTAGGAAAAATGGAACTAATTAATATCCCAAATCCTAAATATTGTCCTTCAATGAAGTGACTCATCACCCAATTAATCAAATTAAGATCTATCGGGCATTAATCTTAAATTCTGTTGAAAAGGGTGGTCTTAATTTGGACAGGATCGCATGATCCTCCTCCAGGTATGATGTTTAATCTGTCCTAGTTAATGGTTGGTTGGCAAACAGACCCCAATCACGGATAAGGTGCGATTTATCTTTCAAAAACTAAGGTCAATTAACATCAACATGGTCGACTGCTATAATTAACAATGACGCAACATATTGAAGACAAATTAGTTTTAACAGAAATCTTGAAATTAACATTAGATGTGTGTCTGAGCGGTGAGGTTGAGCTCTCACGATCAAAAGTTTGTAAATTCGAGTACGATAGATGTAAGTATTTTTAAATTATTTTTATTAGTAGTGTATAATTATTTGTTTATTTATTTTGAATTTATTAATTATATATCAATATTAATATATTACGTAATGAATCGATATATTATGTTTTATAGGAAAAAGAAAATCAAAATGTATGTAGATAGATCAGTATGTGGAATACTTGAAGGTTGGAGCAGCAGCTATCTATCTTTTTTCGGATGGATGAACGACGTCGTGTCGTGCTGTTGATAATCTGTTTGCTAAAAACTCCTCTCCACCAATAAAACGCTAATTATTACTTCTTTTTTGTGAAGCAATTATTTATTTATTTTTATTTATTAAGGATTGTTCCATAGATCTACAAAGGTTTAAAAAAAAATTAAGAAAATATATGAGATGAATTAATAATTAATGAAATTTACAAACTAACCCCTATTTTGAATTTAATTATAATCATAATAGCACCTTCGTCGTTCTATTATTATCTCGGATAGGAGAGATTCATGAATTCCATGTCCCAGTTGTGTTGATTGACAAGTTATTATCATAAAATTTAGCGTATTCAATACTCCAGCATAAATATAGTGCGGAGTGTAAGATAAGTTGAGCCGACTCGATAAAAATTTATTTAGAGTTTGAAAAGTTCGAGTTTGATCTCTTTGCTTAAGCGAGTTAAATTTGAAACATTGTTGTTAAAGTAAAAAAAAATCATAAAAGCATTCGCCCAAAAATACAATTATTATTCGATTTAACGCTTTGGTTAGAAAAGATAAAATTATTAGACAAAATATTTGAAGTAATAATTGGTTAATAAACGCAGAGATCAACTTTTCAGTACCAAATAATGAGCATCATTTCACGTCATTATAACCATATGAACACATTACAAAAGTTAATTATTCACTAGGTAGGTTAATTAATTAAATAGATCTATCATCATAACATTGATTTTGTCTACAGCACCACGAATTATCACCACAAAACCACACTACGTACATACCTTAAATTTAAATTAATTATATAATCAACATTAACTTATTGTTTAATTATGTAATTACATTGAGGCTTCCTACGAAAATGCAAAATTATAATTTTTATCAAAAAAACTTTCAAAATTATACTTGTACCCATTCCAAAAATTCACTCTTTACACATATTCCCATTTTGTTAGGATTTGGACGAAAAATGTTGATGCCAGCAAAAAAAAATTATAATTTTCAAATTCACCCCTCATTTAACAGTCTCATGTACTAATTTTACACTTATAAAAAACAATTGTAATGATATTAACCTCATTCTACATACACACGCACACACATATCTATATATATATATATATATATATATATATATATATATATATATATATATTTTTATAGATTAAATGCAACTTACACTCTATTATTTGTGAAGTGAACAAATATTCACAGTGATTTTTTCGCTTATTTCTCATATCACATGGGGGTAAATTGCATGTTTTCCTATATTTTATTTATCTCTTTATAAGTATAAAATTATACATAAAAATATTGCATGAGGGGCAAAAGTTGAATATTTATGTAAAAAAAAAATTGTTAACGTTAGATGTTTGCATTCAAATCCCAACAAAAAAGTGTCAGATGTAAAAGAACAATTTTCGAAAGGAGTAATTTCCAATTTTTTTTTAGATAAAGTGTAATTATATTTTTTTAGAAAGAGTCTAAGTATAATTCACATATTGCTGTTCAAAAAAAAAAAAAAAACACTAATAAATCGTGCAACCACACTTATAATATAGTTAATGTAATATGATAAAATATAATTCAAAGACAGTTTCTCTTCCATTGTAGTATTTCCACAAAAAACTGCCGTTGATGGAAAATCTCTTACCTTCGTCTATTTTCCCTAGAAAAGCCGAGGAAAAAAATAAAAATTAATCTAACACTACAAAAAAATTAAATTTTTGCTACAGTATGATCATGGTTTAAACTCATGGTAAATTAATATTATTAGCCACAATTAAATAAAATCAAAACAAAAAACTTAATTTTATACCACGGTTGATCAATATTGACTATAGCCAAAACATTTGGCATAATTTTGAAGTATTAATTAGTTTGTATTCGTCACGATTTTTTTCTTTTAATTATAGTAATTAATTATAGTGAAAAATCATATTTGTTCTTGTGTAATCATAAGATTGTGGGTTTGAGTGTTATTAAAATATTTTTCTTGTCGGTAACAATTTTCACTTTCTCTCTCTCTTTTTCCTCATAGATCTAAAATCAATTTTATTATGATAAAAACAGCGGCAATATTTAAGTTTATCACTGATTTAACATCTCAACGGTATGTGCAAACTCTGGACTTAACCATTTTAGGAGAGCCGTCCATTATACCATTAGCTGTAAAGACCAACGTTAATCCATTGCCCATACATCTACTACTTTGAGTTAATTTATACGTACTAAGTAAGATAACTATGAGTTTGTTATGAAATTTGCCACATTGATATTGCTCCAGAGTTTTTGTTTTCTTTTTCCAGACAGATGAACTATTATTTGTTATCGAATTTTTATATTTAACAAACCAATAATTATAACAATTATATATTAAGTATTGATATATGATAACTGAATCTAATGAAAATCTATTATTAAAATAGAATAATATCACATATGTTGGTGGGGTTCAAATCCATGACCTAAAGTCATGGAGTCTAAGTTTCGCCAATTAACTTAAACCCTATTGCTGATGAAGGTAATTAATTATTTCCAGGGTTGTTAAGAATAATACTTGATCATTTAGACATGTTTAGTTCACTAAAGATGCTTAGTAATTTAATTTAATTTAATTAGTATAATCGGTTTTTGGACAGTACCGAGTCTACCGAGTACCGACAATGTTATTAGCCAATTAGTTGCAAACAATGATGGCTTCTACGTTATATTATCTTCTAGTACCATACAGGGGAGGGCTTGATGTAATTTAATTTCATTAGCACGTGAAATGAGCAAAAAAAAATAAAAAAGTAAATTATTTTTTTATTTTAAAAAATAAAGTAATTTATCAATCTATTTAAACTATTAGATAGGAGGGTAAATTGTTTCATTTTTCAAATTTAGATAATGAGGTAAATTGTTTTATTTTTCAAAACATAGGGGATAATTTGCTTTTTTTTAGATGGATTTTTTTACTCATTTCTCATATCACATGGGAGTAAATTGCTTTTTTTTTTTTTTTTTTCAGAGAACTTGAATTAATGCAATGGATTATTACATAACAAACAAATTTTAAGGGGAAAATTTACCCCCACTGTGATACTGCAAATGTGCAAATTACTCCTCTATAAAAAAAATAGCAATTTACCCCCATATATTTTTTAAAATGTAACAATTAACCTCCTGTGTTTTTTAAAATGAAGCGATTTACCCATAAACAGGAAGGTAAATTGCTTCATTTTAAAAAACACAGAAGGGTAAATTACTATTTTTTTTTCATAGAGGGATAATTTGTTCATTTACAATATCAAATAGGGTAAATTGTATTAAACCCAAATTTTTAATTTGTATGAAATTTCTTACTATATAATAATTAGAGACAAATACACTGACAACTAAAAAGACGAATTATGTGGGTAGAAAACCAAGATTGTAGCCAGCAAACAACGAAATATTGGTTCAATGATAAGGTTAAAATCTTAAAATTAATTAATTAACAAAAAGATTTTGCGTTCAAGTGTCGCTTATATTTGTCTACTTTTACAATAATTCAACAATTCATACAAAAATAAATAGACAAACAGACAATTTGATGCAGAAGTAATGCACGTTTTTTCCTTTGAAGCGTTCGGGGACTACTTTGTTGTTTTGTCTTGTTGCATTTATTAATGTTAGGAGTGATATCTCATTCACACACATTTTTCTTTTTATTTTCGGACTTTTAGTGGACTACTGACCGAGTTCGAAAATGTCAAATTTTAGATAATTCTGTCATCTAATTAATTTTTCAAAAAAAAAAATTACGAACCTATCCTACATTTATACTAATTATTTTTAATTATTTCGTTAATAAAAAATCTCTTTCTGCAAAATGATTTTTCTACACAAAACATAATACGATTGTCCTTATGCATTTTTTTTATATTTTAGAATTTTCTCTCTGCACCTTTTAGTAAATTCGTCTATATAAAAATATCAAATGTAATACTTGTTATTTGATTGGAGTACAATTAAAAAAGAATAACCAATCACATGATAAGTGTATTTGAGTTATTATTTTAAACTTTTGGATAATTTCTCCAGATGAGAATCATCCTCGAGAAAAAGAATATACTTTTTAGGGAATAAATTATGTTATAATTACAAATCATTAGATGTATATATGGTAGCACAATTAATTACTGAGCTGTCTTTTTATCATTTTCCACATTCCTGTTTTTCAATTTAGTATTTATGAATTGACTGTCGTACCCCTCATACCTCATGGCACAGAATCTTCCTTTCAAGTCTTGCCTGCTAACCTCTTTGTTCCATTCTGAAACACGACATTCATACCTTTTCTTCAGCACTAGTGAACAACGCTAAGTCAGATTCTAACATTTGTTGTTTAACCTTAAATTAATATAAATACTATGCATCAGGAGAGTTGACCTAACACACACAAGGGCATATACGTCATTAACCCACCCCCACCCTTACATTTACTATTTCGACTCCTGAGTAAATTCCCACTCTTTCTTTCAAATGAATTTAAAATATTATTAACGTTAAACGACCGTTGTAATATTTCTGTTCACTGTTGACAACTACACACAAATACCCTTCTGGCACACACTAATTACTTTACCTTATTTAACTGAAAAACATACGAGTTAAATTGTGTGTTGCAAGAACATGGTCATCGCCGGAATCCCGCCAGCGGCGACCGCCACGTCGCCGGACGCTTGGGAAGTTGTTTTCAGGGTTGTGTACGTAGTTAAAAGAGTAGGAGGAGGAAAAAATAATTTATCTTAAGAAAAGATTTAAGGAAAAAAATACAACCAACCTAACATCACCCCCAAAATAGCTTCTATAAAGAGAGATTCTCACTTTCTCTCTCTCTTACCCTCACCACTCCTCACTCTCTCTCTTCATTCTGCTTCTTTCTTTCTCCATTACTTTCCCTTGTATCAAACCTGCATTGTTTCAGCTTCTGATGAAAAGGGGTTTGATGAACGTGTGGTGTTTTCATTGTTGAGCTTCGTGGTGATGTATAAAAGGGTTGTGTTATCCTGACATCTTTTGGGTGAAGGGAGTTTTTGTTGATGAAAACAGAGTGTGGGAGGTTTGAGCAAAGTGTGTTTCTCTGACATTCCAGCTCTGCTTTTGCTTCCCTGGGAAGCAAAATTAAAAGAGATATTCTTGTGCTTTTCGCAAAGGAGGAAAAGAAAAAGCCTATATATACCCCTTAGCAGATCTTCATTTTTCTCTCAAATCTCTCCCCTGTGTTTTTTGCTTTTGTTTAACACTGAAATGGAGCAGTTCTCATCGAGTACGCTGTTGCCCGACACGTTTGCGGGCGGTAGAGGTGATATGACTGAGCAATTCTTGGTAATATGGAGCCAGATCAGGGCTCCGTTGATCGTCCCTTTGCTTAGAGTTGCTGTGTTTTTGTGCTTGGCAATGTCGGCCATGTTGTTCGTTGAGAGGGTGTACATGGCAGTTGTCATTACTCTGGTGAAGCTCTTTGGTCGGAAGCCCGACAAACGCTACAAATGGGAGCCATTGAAGGACGATTTGGAGCTCGGGAACTCGGCTTATCCCACGGTTCTTGTTCAAATTCCAATGTACAATGAGAAGGAGGTGTGTTTTCTGTTTTTCTTGTTTCCAGCTTTCGTTGCTATTCAAGAGCGCCTTTCTCGTTATTCAACTTTTCCCGATTCTCTTGCTACTTCCTGATCAAGACTAGTCGCATTTTACACAGGTGTATCAGCTCTCAATCGGAGCTGCATGTGGCTTTCTTGGCCATCTGATCGGATTATCATTCAAGTTCTCGATGATTCAACAGACCCCATCATCAAGGTAATACCAGAAACCCGACTCTAATGCAAGCTTTCTTGCTTCATCTTCTAGACAACATGAAAATCCTGCATCTCTGTCCGAAAATAATTGTCAATTAACGTTATTTCAAAACCATGTTTCCCTTTTCGGCCCTGGAACTGGACAGAATCTGGTGGAAATGGAGTGCCAGAGATGGGCAAGCAAGGGAATAAACATCAAGTACGAAATTCGGGACAACAGGAATGGCTACAAAGCCGGGGCATTGAAGGAAGGCCTGAAGCACTCGTACGTGAAGCAATGTGACTACGTTGCCATTTTCGACGCAGATTTCCAACCTGAACCTGATTTCCTTTGGCGAACCATACCCTTTCTAGTTCACAACCCCCAACTCGCCCTCGTTCAGGCCCGCTGGAAATTCGGTACTCACTCTCTATCGCGATATTTATGAATTCAATTATTACATCACGATCATGCAACGATCCATTTCAACCCGTTGGAATTTTTTGTTACAACTTATTGTGACACGGGACGTAACATATTCTTTTCCTTAAATACAATTACACACGAACTGCGACATGAAACGCAATACTAAGTTGTAATAGAATATCCGAACTGAGTTCCAAATACTTAACGTGTCATGTATACTTTGCTAATTGCACTAACGTTTGCTTTCTCCTACGTATAAAGTTTTTGTCATTATGTAAACATGGTTAATAGTCACATGTTAATTATCTCTAAGTAATAAATTGGTATTAGAAACTGTCGGTGAGGAGGATTGGGGTGTTGTATCCACCGGTCAATCACTGCTCCAACCTACATCTGTGGTTGGCCACTGTGAACCGGGCAGGTGTAGGTGGGATTGTTATATCTCATTATGAAGACCCAACTTTTAATCAGATAGAGTGGACGTTGAATTTTCAATGAATTGAAGACCAGTGGGAGTAGCCTAAAAAGGTCTGAATTTTCCAGGTTTTATTTGCTCTGATACGAGAAAAGTTGTTTTGTCTATTACACAACCAAAAAAGTACTCCTTTTCTTTTCTTTTCTTTCTTTTTTTTTTTCCCTGAAAAAGTGAACAAAATAAATTTAAAGAAAGAAATAATTTTGGAGGTCAATAAAAAATTAGACTACCTTTTATTCGACGACTATGAGTCAAAAATAATATTTTGATTATTATTTTATCTTCTTGACTTTATATATATATAGATATTACATTTTATTGTCTTATAAGTACATACTTATTATTATATAAGGGTATTTTTGTCAATAATTTATATTATTGAATGATGAGTATAATTAAAATTTTATGTAATATATTCATCGATTTTAGCATTTTTCATTCTCTAACGAAAAGATATATTTGTAAACAAAGAATTCTTGAATGGGTTGTAAGTGTAGTTTTGAAAGTTTTGTGGGAGTAACGTATAATTTTATATTTTTAAAAGGTTTTAAGTATAATTAACACTTTTTTAAACGTCAAATAAGCGCATTTTTATTAAAAAGAAATCTGGAACAAAAAGAGTTTGGTATTCTTCACGGGCACTTCATGAATGTTGCATGGACTTTATGATCCTTTTGCCTTTGTGGGGAAAAAAGCTGCAAACATCCCCTGGAGTGGTATAAATAGGAACTGTGCTAGATATAGGGGGCCATAGTTGCCAGAAAATCTCTGATTCTTCAAAAGGTGAACCTACATTATATATTTTTATTGTATATAATTAAATTTTATGCAATAGTTATTTATTGAGACTTGGGGGGTATTTTTGTAATTTCATGTCTAACTTTACAAAGCCAGCAATTGCATGTGGGGGGGTGGACCTCATGAGCCCTCCGCTTTAGTGACCGACGGTGTCCATAATTTATTTCTGTGGTCTCCAAATATTTACTTAAATATTAATGTGGCTAATAATAAAATGTTTTTTTACATTATTGGTAATCATGAAAGAAGATGATGATGAGACGTTGTTTTCCTGACAGTAAATGCTGATGAATGCTTGATGACAAGATTGCAAGAAATGTCACTGGACTATCATTTCACTGTGGAGCAAGAAGTTGGTTCATCCACATATGCTTTCTTTGGCTTCAATGGTAATCACCCCCCCCCCCCCCCCCCCCCTACTAATTCATTTCCTTACACCCTATTCTTAAATCTTATGCAATTATTCATACATTTTAGGACAACATTAATTGTCCTTTCCAATCTGAACAAATGAAATTTTGTTCTACTACAAAAGCTACTATTTGACTAAGCTAGTAAGTGTTTTTAGTGGTTAAGATCCTTATTATTGGTCGAGAGTGTAGAATTTACTACTTATATGGGTGTACACTGTACTATGAGCTGGTCGTAATGTTTGTTCCAATGAAAATCGGGCTTTAGAAATACGGTCATAAGTCTGACTTAAGAAAAATGTGTTTCTGTAATAATACAAGGTACTGCTGGTGTGTGGAGAATTGCGGCAATTAATGAGGCTGGAGGATGGAAGGACCGGACCACGGTTGAGGATATGGACTTGGCTGTCCGGGCTAGTCTCAAAGGATGGAAATTCTTGTATCTTGGTACTCTCAAGGTAAATTCATACCTTTTTGAGATGCAGCAATAGCAAGGCCAAAAACAATGGCATATTGTGATCATTTTAAGAAGTTATTTAGGAGATACGCGACTAAATTATGGTAATAATGTTGGTACTTTTCTCAGGTGAAAAACGAATTGCCAAGCACGTTCAAGGCGTATCGCTACCAACAGCACCGTTGGTCGTGTGGCCCTGCCAATCTGTTCAGGAAAATGCTTGTTGAGATTATAAGGAACACGGTTAGTTCCGTCTGCAACTAATAATTATACCGCATGTGCTTTTCTAATGGATTATAATTCATTTTGTAATCTGATTATTTGCAGAAAGTATCGTTGTGGAAGAAGGTTCATGTGATATATAGTTTCTTCTTCATAAGGAAGATTGTAGCCCATATAGTCACATTCGTGTTCTATTGCATTGTACTGCCTGCTACTGTGTTAGTACCTGAAGTCCAGATTCCCAAGTGGGGAGCCGTTTACGTACCTTCAATCATCACCCTCCTCAATGCAGTTGGAACTCCAAGGTTCTGTTCCCACACCCCTTTTCCCTCTACTTATGCAATTCAAAATTTTGATCTGGTTTTTGTATTCAGCTTAACCACGTCGTTTTCAATGTATAGATCACTCCATTTGCTCGTTTTCTGGATCCTTTTCGAGAACGTAATGTCTCTGCACCGCACAAAAGCTACCTTCATCGGTTTGCTGGAGGCCGGGAGAGTGAACGAGTGGATCGTCACTGAGAAACTCGGCGACGCTCATAAGTTGAAATCAGCGCTCAAAGCTTTCAGACGACCTCGCTTCCGACTTGGAGAAAGGTAACGGAAAAAGTAGAGATAAATTTCGACGTTCATATGTGAGCAACATATAGTCTAATTTTTTTTTTAATCTTAGCAGAATCCATTTGTTAGAGCTTGCAACCGGCGGATACCTCTTCTTCTGCGGTTGCTACGACATTGTGTTCGGGAAGAATCACTATTTCATCTACCTCTTCCTTCAAGCAACCGCCTTCTTCATCATGGGATTCGGCTACATCGGCACTTTTGTCCCCTCTTAGGACGAACGTTACACGAGGAATTGCTCGTTATTTCATTTTGTGTTTATTAATAGCTGTGGATGTGCGTCGTCAGTTGCTCGATCCGCACCGCGACGTGGAAGCAGCGAAGCGTCTGCATGGGAGTTCTTGCTTCCATTTCGTTTTGTTACATTTTATACTGTTTCTTTGTAGAAAGAATGGTATTCTTTTAGGTTTGAGCATAAGAGTTCGAGCTGAGGACTTGAATGGAATATGTTTTTCTTGTGTATATTTCTCAAAGTTATTACTACAAATACATGAAAAGTTTACTTGGAATGAATTATTACACATGAAAAATTAATGTGAAACAAAGCTGTCATGAGCGCACATGGTCTTTGTTCCTAGCTATTTCCAAAACTAAGCACTGCAACAGTGATAATAAGTTTGCAAAAATTATTTGAGTAGCTTTAGACAGATATCCGTCTCCGGTTGATTTCGTGGCAAATGTGTTCGATGTATTGTCACACCACTCGTACATCCTGTCTGTCCTCGTCCTTTAAGTGGCTTTTGGCTGTCTGAAAGAGACGGCCAACAAGAAACGAAACAGTGCGACACTCAACTACCGACAGATGGAGCAATGAGCTCATAGTAGTGCACTGTGTCCTGGAAAGCTATAATTATTCTGCTTTTGAACGGATGGACCCTTCAAGAAATTGATGTTAGGAAAATTTTTATCACATCATATTTAATCGAATTAATTAATTATAAAAATATATAATATATTTATTATATATATTTTTACTTTTTTTTTAAATTGTACAATGTTATATTACAGCTCTAATGTATTGAATTTTTGTCGTATTATTTTATTTGAAATTATCAATGTATTTAATATTTGAATATGGCAATTGATGTAATGCTGAATTTTCTCATTAAAAAATGATGTGTATATAATATTAAAATATTTATTTACAAGGATGTAAGAGTAATTTTTATGTATAAGTCACACAATAAGCATATATACCCTACCACACTACATAACTCCCAATATCACTATAAATACTAAAAATATTATTATTTTAACCAACTCACTATTCATTGACAATACAACTCACAAAACCCCTCACTCAAAAATTCTCTCTCTACGATTAAATATCCACCTAGTGCGCAGTTGTGCCGAGGGTAAAATTCCCATCTCATCCGTAAATTAAAACCACATCCACATCATTGGCGCCGTCTGTGGGAACTTCTTACCCCGGCATTGAGAATGCAAACTAGGTCTCGAGCTCGCGAAGTTCATGGGGTGGGTGATGCCCTAGAACCACACTTGAACGGGTTAGATCAAGCGCCACCCAGCGAACTGCCACTACCCCGTGAACAATCCCCCATCAATGGACAAACCGTGCGTCCTCGTGAGCAAGTCCCATCCCCCCGTGCCGTGTCACGCCCTCACGGAGTTCCGCCCAAGGAAACAATGATACAACTGACACAAGAGGCCTTATTAGCCCTGATTCACGATGCATCTACCCGAGCGGCTGCACAAGCTATGGCTCAATTTGCGGCGCAACACCCCATCAATCTGCCCCCTCCTTCACCTCGCCGAAGTCGAAATTTGTCCTCGGCTCCCGAGGAGGAGCAAAGGCAAGAGGAGGTAAACAGCCGAGTTTCTCGACCTGAAGTCGCTCAGACACAAGAACAGTATCCCCCCAATCACGGCCACCCACGGCTCCCCTCCCATCAAGGGGAGTGGAGGACCCCTATTTGGCATTTGCCGTCGCTCCCCCACGGCGCAGCCCATTCTCCACTGCAATTTTGGCGGAAGCACTTCCAGCAGGCGTTAAAGTATCCAACCTCACAGAATACGACGGAACAGGTGACCCGCAGGAACACTTGGATAAATTCTACGCCAAAATTGATTGGTATGACCTGAGTGATGATGCATATTGCAAGGTCTTCCGCACCACCCTCTCCAAACGCGCCTTGGCGTGGTTCAACCAACTGCCCGCTGGAACTATTTCTAGCCTCGAGCAACTGACTCAACGTTTCTTGCACCATTTTTCCATGAACAAGAGGGTTCCAAAAACTGTCGCTTTCTTGTTTACCATACGTCAAAGGAGAACGAACCGCTGAGAGACTACATGCAAAGATTCGTTGAGGCGGTGCACGAGGTCCCCATGTCAACCATGAATTGTTGGCAAGCATTATTCAACAAAATTTGTTGCCCGGAAGATTCAAGGAGTCAATAGCCGGCAAGCCCCCAAGTAACATGGAAAACCTCATCATGCGATCACAAAAGTACATTCGGATTGAGGAGTCCAATGCTTCCGACCCTTTCCTTGGCGTTAAGAGAAAATGCCGAGAGGAAGAGAAAGAACCAAAAAAGAAAGAAGAACGTAAGCATGTGCCTCCGATAGGGTTCGCACATTACACCACGTTGAATGCATCTAGGGGAGAGATTCTAGTCGTGGCGGAGCAACAAGGGCTAATCCATCAATGGCCGAAAAAGATGAAAGATAACCCCAAAAGAGTCAGATCCGAAAAATATTGTCGTTTCCACCGGGATAGGGGGCACACGACGGAAGAATGCCATCACCTGATGAATGAGATAGAGAAACTGATTCAACGTGGATACTTGAAAGAATATATCAACCAAGGCCCGAGTCGCTAACCCCAAGACTCAATTTCTGCTCAAACTCGAAACACTGACAATCTCCCCACAGCAGGTGTTATCGCTGTGATTTCAGGAGGCCCGATGGGAGGAGACTCTGCCAATGCGAGGAAAGCGCTAGCTCGAGCTACCATGGAAAACCATTGGCAAGCTCCTATTCAAGTCTATAACGTTAACTCGGAAAATCAAGAGGAAATTTCATTCAATTCACAAGACATGGACCCGATGAGAAATCAAAACAACGATGCCTTGGTCATTTCGGCCACGCTTGCCAATTTTTTAGTTAAAAAAGTTATAGTAGATAGTGGGAGTTCAGCGCGGACATTATGTTCTATGATGCATATGTCCAACTAGGGATCGACAATGCTCAGCTTCGGAAGGTGAACACCCCACTCACAGGTTTTAGTGGTGTGATGATCGAACCGTTGGGGGAAGTGATGTTGTCGTTGTCCCTTGGTTCTCTCCCGAAGAGGTCTACAAAAATGGTTAAGTTTCTCGTGGTTAAGGCTCCATCCGCCTACAACATCATCTTGGGAGACCGAGTTTAAACCTTTTTCGAGCTATAGCCTCCACCTTCCACATGAAACTAAAGTTCCCCACTTCTGTTGGCGTGGGAGAGGTTGTGGGAGATGAACTAATGGCGAGAGTTTGCTATGTAAAAACTCTAAAGAGATCAAGAAAGAAGTTGGATGGAAAAGCACCCAATGCGAAGGGAAAGAGAGTGATGACCGGCATTGAGCACAGGGCAAGGGATACCCCATAGGATCCATTGAGAAAGAAGTTCGTCCGGTAGGAGAAGTTCCCTCTCTTTTGACTCACACATGTAATAGGAGGGATAGATTAGGGGTTTAATGTTTCATCCCCTCCCCTTTTGAATAGTTTCACGAAGGAACTTTGTAATCCGAACTTAAGCAATGAAGTTAACTTTTCCATCGTAGTTAAAAACTTTTAGAAGGTGGAGATCCCTGTAGTTTCGAGAGGTCCCTTGATGCAATAAAGAATTGTCCCGGGACCCCATGATCGAAATTTCACCGAGATCCTCCTCAATAATGTTGGCCTCGGAAAATTTTGCCCCCCCCCCCTTATGAAGTTGGTGAAAAACAAACTCCGGGGTATGAGCAAAAATATCCATTGAGGCAACATCCGACGAAAATAAGTCGTAAGAGAATAAAACTACAAGTGAATAAGTGTAGTGACTATATTAATAAAAATGGAATATTGCCGATCTAGCATACCAAAACTTCATCCCAAGTGACAAAGGTCCAAATTACATACCAAAATTTTCGACCATATGAGTCGGGAAAAAATCACCCCATGAGGTAACGTCAATATAATTTCACAAAAAAAAAAACAAGGGGGGGGGGGGGGGGGGATGGCGCATCCCAACCTCCTCAAGGTCTTTGGGGGCTTCGTCACCATAAGTAAGAGTTGTCTATTCTCCGGCACCCACCTCGAAATAGAAAAGAGGCGGACCCGTAAAAATAATAAATAAATAAAAATAAAGATAATTATTTATACCCCAAGTAGGGATAAAAATAAAAATAACTTCCATCATTGATAGATAAAGGCAATTTGGCGATCGATCGCGCACCCCACAATGCACGAAAATTCTCTAGTGTAATGAAAAATCTCATCTCTTGAAGAGGATGTCGAAATTTCTCAAGATTAAACATGAAAGAATTCGGCATAAAGAATGACTAAAACAAACGTCATAAATCTAAGCCACCTCTACTAATAGAGAATGAGAGTAAAATTTATCATAAAATACTTGGTGTACTGGTTGAGGTCTCTACTTTCCACACTTTTAACCCGAGCTCAAAACCCATGGAGCGCAATTTTATATTCCCCTCATACAAACACTTGGAGACTCGAGCAGGACCCAAGGGGGATCGAGGTGGGCTTCACCGATTGGACCTTGAGGCACCGCCTCGAGCACCGATTTCAACGAGCTCGAGGCAGTGCCTCGAGCAGCCCCAGCTCGCGGGATCGATGCCTCCCCTGCCAGCTCGAGGGTGGCGAGACCCCCCTGCCAGCTCGAGGCACTGCCTCGAGCTGGGCGGGGGGGAGGCAACCTCGAGCTGGTCTCTCGAGGCGGTGCCTCGAGCACCCCGGCCTTGGACCGAGGCCCCGCCCCCAGCTCGAGGCAACGCCTCGAGCTGGTCTAGGGGGGTGGCGAGACCCCCCTGCCAGCTCGAGGCACTGCCTCGAACTGGGCTGGGGGGAGACCCCCTCCAGCTCGAGGCAGCGGTAGTGGGGGGGTGGCGAGACCCCCCTCTCACGCCTCGAGCACCTCGGCCTCGGACCGAGGCCCCGCCCCCTAGCTCGAGGCAACGCCTCGAGCTAGTCTAGGGGGGTGGCGAGACCCCCCTGCTAGCTCGAGGCACTGCCTCGAGCTGGGCTGAGGGGAGGCCCCCTCCAGCTCGAGGCAGCGCCTCGAGCTGGGTAGTGAGGGGGGTGGCGAGACCCCCCTCTCAGCTCGAGGCGTTGCCTCGAGCACCCTCAGCTCGAGGCAACCTCGAGCACCCCAGCCTCGGAAGTCTGCGGGGGTGGCGAGACCCAGGTCGTGGCGAGCACCCGGCCTCGAGGTGGCTTCGAGCTCGCCTCGAGCTGGGCTGGGGGAGGTGCCTTCCAGCTCGAGGCTCACTTCACCTCGCGACACGGCCGCACCCATTAGGTGTGTGCCCATCAAACCACTGCCTCGACCCAGTATGCCTCAAGCTCACTCGCCCAACGTGGTTCGAGCTTGGCTCATTCCCCATCCAACCACCCACTCTCATGTGTTAGAATCATTTTAGGAAAGTGTTTACTCTCGGACAAAACACTACGGCCAAATATTTTATCCGAGATTGGGGGACTATATGATGTGTATATAATATTAAAATATTTATTTACAAGGATGTAAGAGTAATTTTTATGTATAAGTCACACAATAAGCATATATACCTACCACACTACATAACTCCCAATATCACTATAAATACTAAAAATATTATTATTTTAACCAACTCACTATTCATTGACAAGACAACTCACAAAACCCCTCACTCAAAAATTCTCTCTCTACGATTAAATATTCACCTAGTGCGCAGTTGTGCTGAGGGTAAAATTCCCATCTCATCCGTAAATTAAAACCACATCCACATAAAAAAGAATATGAATTTCGTTGTAACACTTAATATCATCAAACAAGAACTTATTTGTTAAATAGACTTAAAATCCTTAGTGGTTGGGTCCTTCAATCACTAACAAATTCGGTCTTCTCTTGGTCTTAATTTTTGTATATTTTTATAATAATACATTAAATAAGAGTTATTTAATGATTCCACCAACTAGGGAGAAAGGAACTTGGCAATTGCCATTTATTTCAATTGACTAACCCAACCGCACATTGAGTAATTAGGAACAGAGATAAAGACACCTAACAACGAGTTTTTGAATGCTCAGAATTCAATGCAATTCTGGAGAAGCAAAGACGAATTTATGTTAGAGTAAATCAAAACCACCTTCTTCTTCTTCTTCTTTTTTTTTTTTTTTTAATATTTGATACAATTATAAATAATTTATCGTTGTTTAAAAAATCATCAACATCCTCTTATTTTAACTTGTGACCAACAACTAGTTTATTCCGTTAATCTTATTTTTTTTTCTTTTTCTTTGAACTGACTAAAATGATCAAGAAAATTTCATCTCATTAACTTTTTTCAGAAAAGAAAAAAGAAAAGGCTAAAGTCAATATTTGTAGACATTCATCTAATAATTGCATAATTTCCAAAATATCAAAAGGTATTGATATTTTCTCAACAATGAGAGTGTACTTATAATTATATTAAATTTAAAAAAAAACTCGACATATTTTACCTTTTTCTATCTTACAATGTAGGACTGTAAATGCTGCAGAGAGTCACTTAAGCACTAAGACAAAAATTCTATGTTTTGATCATCAACCACAAGATTGTAAAAGCTGTATAAGTTTGCTGTTTTCCACTCTATCCACCAAAACAATGCTTGCAGTCAGGACTATTATAGAAAGGGAAGCATAATAATTAGTTAATGCTGTCCCCATCCTAATTGCTATACACATCTTCAAATTCACCAACTTATATTTAACTCAATGTAATGAGGTAGTTAGCTGAAAATAGAGGGAACTGATTCAATTTTAAGGAGGAGGCAAACAAAACTACCAACTAGTCATGCCATCACTCATTGTGTCAAGCATTCAAAGAATTGTCTGTAATAAGTCATGGAAGGGCTCTCGTGATATTTATTATAATTATAAATATTTTTGTAAATTAATAATAGTCTAACAATATTGTCCTATTCTAAAGGGTATTTTTAAGTGATTATTAATATGGTTTTAATAATTTTTTGAATAATGAAAGCGTAACTGTAATTATGATAACCTTAGGGTGCTTGTTGTAATTTACCCTAAGTTTTATGTCTAAGTACGACTAAGTGGACGTTATGCAAGTATTTAAATGGGCTAGTCCAAGCCCTCTTTTTTTTAATTTCTCCCTGGACTTAATTGGGCCTCTCGAGGTAGGCATTGAAATGGGCTTGATCAAAGCCCATTTTTATTTATCACGAGTTGTTTGGGCTGGTCGTGATTAATGTTTGTGCAAGGGAAGGGATCAGTGTATATAGGTGGAAGGAAGATACAAAGGCATTCAAACGAAATACTTATGGCGAGACGCTTCCACCGTCTCCTTCCCTCGAAATTCCGCTCTACTCCTTCCTCGAAATCCTTCTGCGCCTCCTCGGCTCCGGACCCGACAACTCAAGTTCAGCTCCTGGAAGAGCTCCGGAAGATCAGGGTCCTCATCCAGCAGAACCGAAGCGAAACGGCGAAAAGACACCTCCGGACCCTCATTTCTCTGCACTCCGTTTCCCAACTCTACACTGTCTTCTCGCAGTCCTCGCCCCCGCCTAACACGAAGCCAGTTTTTACAGACACGCTTTTAACAGTTTACGCGGAGTCCAAGCTCCCCAATAAGGCTGCGGAATTGTACAGTTTGGTGAGGAGTGACGGTAATTTCCCTTCGCTCCCGGCTTTTAATCTGTTCTTGGAAGCTTTGGTGACGTCTAGCCAATTTGATAAGACCCTGAAGATATTTTCTGATGCTGTGGATTCTGGTGTTTGGGTGGATAAGTTCAGTTATGGGAAAGCAATACAATCCGCGGTGAAGCTGGGGGACTTGAAAAAAGGTTTGGACTTGATGAATCAGATGAAGAAATGCGGGGCGAGGCCAAACGGGTTCGTTTACAATGTTTTGATCGGTGGTTTGTGTAAGGAGAGGAGAGTAGATGACGCCAAGAAGTTGTTTGATGAAATGCTCAAGAGGAACGTGGCCCCGAATAGAGTCACATACAATAGTCTGATTGACGGGTGTTGTAAAGCGGGAGATATAGAGGGGGCATTTAATTTAAGAGAAAAGATGAAAAATGACGGTGTGGAGCCAAATATTGTGACGTATAACACATTGCTTGGTGGGCTTTGTAAGATGGGGAGAATGGAAGAGGCTGACAGGATTTTGGAGGAAATGGGTGGGTGTGGGTTTGTGCCTGATGGATTTACTTACAGTATTCTTCTTGACGGGCATTCAAGGCGTGGGGATGTGGAGGCTTCAATGGCACTATATGAAGATGCAGTGAGGAAAGGGGTGAGTATGAACGAGTATACTTGCAGTATTTTGATGAATGGATTATGTAAGTTAGGGAAAATGGATAGAGCCGAGGAATTCTTGATGAAGTTAAAGGAACATGGGGTTGGCTTGACAGAGGTGATTTTGAATACAATGGTGAATGGTTATTGCAAAGTGGGATGTGTTGACAAAGCACTTCTGGCTATTGAAGAAATGGAAAATGAAGGGGTGAAACCCAGCTGCGTCACATATAATACAGTGATCAGCCATTTCTGTGATTTGGGTCGGATGGATGATGCAAATGAGTGGGTAAGAAAGATGAAGGTGAAGGGGCTTTGCCCGAATATACAGACTTATAATATTTTAGTAGATGGCTATGGCCGCAGTTGCCAGTTTGAAAAGTGTTTACAGATTCTTGAGGAAATGGAAAATAATGGGTTAAAGCCCAATGTGGTCACTTATGGATCTCTAATAAATAGTTTTTGCAAGAAGGGCTGGCTTCCTGAGGCTGTAGTCATTTTCAACGATATGCTGAACAGAAGCGTTTTGCCTAATGTCCAGATATACAATATGCTCATAGATGGACATTGCATGAGAGGAAACATTGGTGATGCTTTTAAAGTTCTGGATGAGATGTTAAGAAGTGGTATCTCTCCAACCGTTGTGACATACAATGCACTTGTAAACGGGCTCAGCAAAAAGGGTCGGGTGGCAGAAGCCGAAGAATTAGCCTTTAGTATTACAGATAAAGGTCTAAATCCTGATGTCATCACGTACAATTCCTTAATCTGTGGGTTCTCAGATGCTGGTAACCTGGAGAAGTGTTTGGAATTGTATGCGAAGATGAAAACATCAGGCATCAAGCCTACCTTAAGCACTTACCATCCTCTAATAAGCGTGTGCAAAAAGGATGGACTAGATCTTCTAGAGAAAATTGTTGAAGAAATGTCTCATTGGAACCTGACCCCTGATCGAATTGTATATAATGAGCTTATTCATTGCTATGTAGAGCAAGGAAACATTCAGAAGGCAACTATGCTGTGCACTGAGATGTTAAATCTGGGAATTCATTATGACAAGATGACATATCATAGCTTGATTATGGGGCGCTTGAAAGAGGGCAATGTACAGGGAGCAAGGGATCTTTTTGATGACATGATGGCCAAAGGGTTGGCCCCAAGTGATGGAATTTTTAACACGCTAATTGAAGGACATTGCAAACTGAAGGATTTTGAAGGGGCTTACATGTGGTACAAAGAAATGTTGAAGATCGGTTTTCTTCCATGCATTTCTGTTTGTAATGAGCTTCTTTCTGGCCTTAGGGCAGAAGGAAGATTCCAGGAGGCTGAGATAATCTGCTCTGAAATGAGTATTAAAGGAGTTGATGAGTTGAGATTGCAGGATGATCTTTCAGCTGCCCCTGCAATGTAGTGCGGAGTTGTTTGCCGTCTCAAAGCTCCTCAGTTCCTCATTCCCTAGACTCGAGCAACCCTTCTCCCTCCTTTCCCCATACAACAAAACCCACCTCCCTCTTTTCCTTCCCTCTCACCCCTCTTCCCCTCTGGTTCTCCACCACACCAACAAAATTTCCATCACCATCTCCGTGGATGGCATGCTCCCTGGCGCTACTCTCTCCAAAACATCTACCAGTTTTCATCGAAGAAAATGCTGAATTTAAGGCCAAGGGGTTGGACTCCATTAATTGTATTTCTATCAACAGTGCATTTGTGATGAATGCTTGGAAGGAGAATTTATTAGTCAGGGATGATGTTTTCTTGTGGAGTGACGGCAATGAGGAATTCACTAAGGCGATTGATCAGAGTGAGGTCAAGATGGTATGCTATGTAGTGGGAGATGGGGTTGTCAAAATCTTGAATTTGGAGGAGGGCAGTGATATACCTGTTAGCCCTACAAAGGACATGCTCGAGGCCCTCTGACAGCACTGTTCTTTACTTTAAGCCTTTGCAATGGAGGAATGTGCTGATTGTGTCTCAGATGAGTTCTTATTTTCTCATGTTTCTTCCTAATGTTGCATCATTGGGATTATGATATGATAAGACTGGATAATGGAGTTCCGTTATTAAGTGTTGAGAAGAAATTTCACTCCTCAAAGAAAACCATCACATGTTTCTTCAGTTTTCCCTCAAGAGATGGAAGAAAAAACTCTTTAACACCCCTCAGAAGGTCTTATTTGATTGCACTTGGTTAAAAGATGGTGAATGAATGTCTTGTGATAGATATTTGGTATTGCTTGAATCTGAAATCTAGTAGTGGCTTTCTCAAAATCGAATGTTGTTTTTTGTTGTTGTTTGGCGATCCAAGAATTAGCCCAGATCTCCTACTACGCAATTGTCTGTCTATAAGTAGTAGTTCTGAATTCAAACACACATCAATAAAACCACATATTGTTGTGCCAGAACAATGCCGTTGCTTTTGCTTATTGTTTCTTGTTCTGCTATCCACTTGCTCGTCTTGCTTTTCTCCCCCGCTGTCGTCGTCTATATTATTGTTTTGTTTTGACATAAGTGCACAACAACAACTTGATTTAAATCTCATTGTTGACCTTTTACTACTTTGTTGTCTCATTGTATGACGTACAACACCACGCTCACGCTCACATACAGAAATCAAAATTAATTATTAGCTCAGTTATTCTAAATTTGCTTTCTATATACTTTTTTCATGCCTTTCCTATTAATTTATAGAGAGTGCATCACTGGTCAGTCATGACCATTACCACTTCTGAGATCATAAGTAACCAAATGGCCCTTATCTTGAAAATATATATGTAATCTGGACGAGAACGGCTCTCCCAACCGCTGTGGGTTAGAATATATTCTGAAATCATAAATCACTTATAAAGACTTATCAATTACAACGCCAACGTCAAAGTTGGTTCTTGATCATTCCCTTTAATGTCGCCTTTTTCTTTTTGGGCATTTTCGTCTTTCTATGTCTTTGTTATTTTAACTAGTCAGGGTTAGGTGGATGGCAGTGGCGCAGCGTCAATGTCATAATGGAAGCTCAATTGGAATTATGGAATATGCTTTTTCTAGTTTCTGGTAAACTATTGAAATATTCTTCCGAACCTTTCCTGCTATAATTTTCAGACTACCCCAATTTTGTAAAATTTGTTAACCTTCATCGTCTTTTGGACGTGCTGCTGCATATGTCTTTTTTTGGCAACGCAGCCCAATTCAAGTGCACCCAAATTCTGTGTCTTCAGAAAAAAACGATCAGCTTAACGATTAATTGTTTTTCTTTTAGTTCAATTTCTGTGTGGGAATCAAAAGTGTGTCTGAATTAGTTAATGGATTCCTTTTTCTTTTTATTTTCCTGTCAGCTGTATGACATTATTAAAAATAAATATTATTGTTTTTTTTAAATGAATATATATAATAAAGTAATTAGTATAAAAATTTGAAAGCTGAATATAAGGTTGTTTTAAAAGCACCCACCAAATTGCGAAAATGTGGTTGGCGGTTTTGTGTTAACGACGCCTCGGATTTGAAGACGACCCTGCCTGCCCCCCGTTCAGAGTTTCATCATCATGTTGTAAACATTTTAATGCTTTCACCCTTTTCCACAATCCCTAATCCTTATGTTAAATTCGAAATTTTCCTAACGATAAATTCTTTATATTTGATTGGATTATTGTAATTTTAAATCATTCGATTATAATTTTAAATTATATCTTAAAAAAGAATTTGAAAAAAAAATTGAAATTCATTCATAATCATAAAAATATAGTTCCAAATTAGAATAGAAACATTTGAAGAATTATCCAAACATTCTGATGTTATTTAAGTGAAACTTTGATAATTCTCACAACACTTTCCACTTTCCACATTCCGATGCAGTCGATGGTGCCGTAGCACACAGAAATGGAATCAGATATCATATGAGTAACTATTTTCTTGCACCACAATTAACCTTAATCCCAACAAAATCAACGGCTGTAATTAGCCTAACCCCTTCTACAAATAAGCGCCCTTATTCCCACCTTTCCTCTCCTGTTGAAAACACCTAACCCCTTTTCTCACTGCTCGTTTCTCTCACTATACTCTCTTCTCTCTAGATCTATTACTTCTCTCTCTCTAATGGCCACCATCAAGTCCGTCAAGGCCCGTCAGATCTTCGACAGTCGTGGTAACCCCACCGTCGAGGTACCTCCTTCTCCCATCTTTCTTCATGTTCTCTCGATTTGTTTGTATTTCATCTTGCTGTAATTATAGTTTGATTCAGATTCGTTTAAGGTTTGGTCAAGTATGAGAGCGTTCACGTTGAAGTAGTTTCGTTTTTTGAACGTTTCCGTGTGCCGGCTAATCGACGGATAACGTTAACTTTTCTTGCATGAATTGCCGCTATTATGTTGTACTAATGTTTGCTGGTTTGAATGACTCTAGGTCGATGTGCATCTATCCAATGGAACCTTTGCTAGAGCTGCTGTGCCCAGTGGTGCATCCACTGGTAAGATTTGTTAACCTGCGCATTTTTCCTTATGTTTAAAAGTTTATATTCATAATTATTTATTAATATGACAACCATGTTTCAAGGGGCATTCAAACCTTTGGTTTTATTTCATTATTCGTACAGTATTATAATTGAGAGTTCGGACTACTACGGGGGATCTGTTAGGCTTTTATGAATTTGGAGACATAGGCTTTTGCTTTGGGGCCTTTTTTTGTAGTCTGAATAAACATTCCAGGCTTTGTGATAAAATCGAGGTTATTGCCTAGTGGTCCAATTATCTCATGAACGTTTGTCTGTTTGACTTGTTATGCCTTCTGTTTTTCTTATTTTTTCAATTTTATTTATTATTATTTTAGGAATTTATGAGGCTCTCGAACTGAGAGATGGAGGATCAGACTACCTTGGCAAGGGTGTCTCTAAGGTTAGTGTTTGTTGTGGATAATCAAGTACTTGTCTGTGTTGAATTCAATTGCAAGTGACTGATCTTATAATGTTTTGGCATGTTTGAGTAGGCCGTTAACAATGTCAACAGTACTATTGGACCTGCCCTCGTTGGAAAGGTTTGTTGCTGACAATAATCTCTTATGACCTGTTGATAAAATTGTTCAATATTTATTCAGTTGATATGTGGTCACTGTGGAGAATAATATGAAAATGTCCATTGAATTTTATTGATCTAACTTCAGCCCAACTGAGCCAGTTATGAATTTTTTTCTCTTTTCTTTGTTTGCACAGGACCCAACTGATCAGACCGGTATTGATAATTTCATGGTTCAACAACTCGATGGAACTCAGAACGAGTGGGGTTGGTGCAAACAAAAGGTATCTTAGTACGTCAGTTGATATATATGTGCGAGTTTCCTCTCTCCTAGGGGTAATATGTTAACCTGGATGTGTAAATGTGTTTTTAAAGCTTGGAGCGAACGCCATTCTAGCTGTGTCTCTTGCGGTGTGCAAAGCTGGAGCTGTTGTTCTCAACATCCCATTGTACAAGGTATACTGAAGTTCATGTACCGTCAGTGCATTTTGATTAATTTTTTTAATGATAATACTGTAATGGTTTGTATGCTTTTTGTACTCAATGCTTTGTGAGGAAATTTTTGCATCTTCATCCTCTGAAATTTATTCTGACAATAATAACCTTGTTTTTTGCTTGATGAAATGTTATTTTTAGAAATGTTATGCTTATTTTTCCATGTCATTGCTGATGTGGTTTCTCTTTCTGCTTTCAGCACATTGCCAACCTAGCTGGCAACAAGAAGCTGGTGCTCCCAGTTCCTGCTTTCAATGTTATCAATGGTGGATCACACGCTGGAAACAAACTTGCCATGCAGGCATGTTCCTTCGCCTAGGTGCATTGGCAGTTATCTTACTGTCTTAACTAACACAAAAATTGTTATTGCAGGAGTTCATGATTCTTCCTGTTGGAGCTTCTTCTTTTAAGGAAGCAATGAAGATGGGTGTAGAAGTATATCACCATTTGAAGGCAAGTCATAAATCTTTTTGTTCTGTCCCTTTTATGATCATCTTGATCAATTTCTCATGTGCTATTTCTTCATCCAAGGTTGAAAGAAAAGTTCAATTCTCTCTATATTTGTTTAGAAAAATCTAGTACAAGACAGCAGTTATGATATTTTGCTCTACTTTGCATTGTGTGCCTCTATGTTGACGAAGAAGTTATAAATTTTTGTGGCTTTACATTCCTCTTGGAATTTCTTATGGATGTTAATGAAATTGCAATGTTCCAATGAACTAGAGTTAAGAACTTCTTTTAATGTTAAATTTCCTGATACAGGCTGTTATTAAGAAGAAATATGGCCAAGATGCCACCAATGTTGGAGACGAGGGTGGCTTTGCTCCCAATATCCAGGTAACATATAGTTTTTGTGGTATTGACACTTCTCTGTTCTGTACTAGAATAATCACAGTTCTAGTTGATTGCTTCTTCAGGAGAACAAGGAAGGTCTTGAACTGCTTAAGACAGCAATTGCTAAAGCAGGTTATACTGGAAAAGTGAGTTCTTATTTCTGTCCTAGTTTTGCTTATTTTATACGCTTGTCGCCTGTTAACATGGTAGTGAGGGAAACTGATGCTGCTTCTTGCCCAGGTTGTCATTGGGATGGATGTTGCTGCATCCGAATTTTATGGATCAGACAAGACTTATGATTTGAACTTCAAGGAAGAGGCAAGTGACTACCGAATGTGTACACCAGCACATATTACTTGTCACCTGATGTCCATGACATCATCAAATAGTTGCTAATATTGTTTCTGATTTTACTACTTTGTTGCTTTGTCTTGGCAGAACAACGACGGGTCACAAAAGATCTCAGGTGACCAGCTCAAAGATCTCTACAAGTCATTCGTGTCTGAGTACCCTATTGTATCAATTGAAGATCCATTCGACCAGGATGACTGGGAGCACTACGCAAAGCTTACCGGTGAAATTGGTGCTCAAGTACAGATTGTGGGAGATGATCTCCTTGTCACCAATCCCAAGGTAAATCGACTCTCTTAGTGAGATTTGCTAAGTTTGTACTTAACAGAATGATCGTTGTTTCCTTACTTTCATGGTCATTCCTGTGTTCAGAGAGTTGAGAAAGCAATCAAGGAGAAGACCTGCAATGCACTTCTTCTCAAGGTATCATTATATTGCTTGACCGGATATGTTATTCCCAACCTTTTGTGACCCACAGTGGTGCAATGATGCCTTTTACTTTACTACCAGGTTAACCAAATTGGATCCGTGACCGAGAGTATTGAAGCCGTAAAAATGTCCAAGCATGCTGGTTGGGGTGTAATGGCCAGTCACCGCAGGTATGGAACTTCGGATTTTCATATTATGCTTGATGTTTAGTTGACTTTTGCCTATCCAAAATGTAGATTGCTCAATCAAAGTTTTATTGCTGGATATTCAATTTTTTCTTTCTCATTGCAGTGGAGAGACAGAGGACACTTTCATTGCTGATCTCTCTGTTGGATTGGCTACGGTAACTTTCATTTCTTGTATTACTTCATTAGGGTCTCTGTAATAACTCCAGCTGATACTTATTACTCGGCTAAATTTATCAGGGCCAGATCAAGACCGGAGCACCTTGCAGATCAGAGCGTCTCGCAAAATACAACCAGGTAGAACATCCTTTTTGTTATATTACTATTTTCTTGACAAAATTAAGAATAGCTCGTCTTGGATGACAATCGCCCATCATCTTTCTAATACGACATCTTGGATGCAGCTTTTGAGGATCGAAGAGGAACTTGGTTCAGATGCAGTATATGCAGGAGCCAGCTTCCGTGCACCTGTTGAGCCCTACTAAACCTGCATATGAGTTCCGTTGGCGATGTGCTTGAGGGATGGAGTCTCACTGTGGCTTAATAATGTCTTGTGTAAAACAGGTGGTGTTTGGACGATCGGGACCTGTTTGTAATAATCAAAAATTTTGTTTTGACCTTTAGTGAGTCATAAACTTGGATGTCTTTAAGGCTGAGGATGTTAAAATCTCTTTCCTTCTAGGATTTGGTAATGCAACTTTCTGTCTTACGAATCTGTTGCCTTGCAAATTTTCACTTGTTGGGCATCATCGATTGCCAACTCTTTATCTATTCTGAATTATAACTTGAGATATGATGGCGGTAGATTGGTGATCTGTTAGAAGCAGATCGCTCAAACGTAAAATGGGCTCATCCACTCGGCCGCTCATTCTTTGGTCGAACTAGCGCAATAGAACGAAACAGAGGTCTTAACATGGTTCCCTGCATGTTATTCTGAGTATACAGTTACAATTATATTATAAATTTTAATTATTAGTAATTAATATATTAATTTTGTATAATTAATTAATAATAATTAGTATAATAGATTAATAATTATTATTATAGATTAGATCAATATCTACATTCTACATATTAATTGGATCTAATTTTATGATTTTGAATAGAATCTCAAGTCTCAATATTTGCCAACTAGATAGACCTTATGGCAAGTTCTTATAAATTATTTTTAAGAGCTTATTAGCTCAGTCGAACATCCTCTCAATACACTTGACTTTTATTATTTATTAAACTATGTTTTGAGTTGCCAAATATAAAATTCCAAGTATTTAAATGGAGTTGTATTGTATGGTGTTCAAATTATGTCAATTTTTTTTTCTTCATTTTATAACATCATTGTATACATATTATTTAGTGGTTGATAGCCTTAAAAGTGGTTTTGGTTCAAAATTTCACACAAAAATTAGTAATGATAAAACAAATATAAACGATATATCATGGGGTTAATTTGATGATCTCAAAATCTTAATTTGTACATTTTATTTTTTCCCCCATATGTTTATATACAAGGCTAAATAATAACTAAGTAACAAGTCCTAAAAATAAAATTAAGGGATAATTACATTTCTTCCCTTGAGGTTTGGTGTAATTATACATACGTTCTCTGTGGTTTTGGGAACTTACATCTAACACCCATGAGGTATGCTTCCATCAGTAAAAATACAATAAATTTGCTGATTAATAACAAAAAGAATTAGAAAAAAGAATAGAAAAGAATAAGAAAAATATCAAATAAATTATTTTATAACTAAATTACCCTCATACATCTTCACGGATTAATACATATGAAAATATATATTTTCACCGTAATAAGAATTATTTAGTTCAAAATAATTATTTGACCTGCAATAAATTTAAATTAATGGAGACTTGTTTGCTAGACTGAATGCAAACTTCAAGAGTATTAAATGTAATTTTTCAAACTGTATAAAGTATATATTTAATTATATCAAATCTCAACGGTGGGGAGTGTAATTATTCATAAAATTGATAATTTTTGAAGAAAAACAGTTGTGGAAATGGTTGGATGCTGGCTATGGGGTTCGAACCCATGCGCACTCATGTGCAGAAGATCTTAAGTCTTCCCCCTTAACCTCTCGGGCAAACCAGCTTGATTGACCATCCTTTTCCATAAGCACTATATAAATAGTTCTCTGGGCTCTAAGTTCGCAAACCCTAGTCCCCTCCTCTGTTTCTCTTCGAAATGATTTTTTGACGAAATCCAACCTCGACAAGCTTCTCTTTCTACAGAGGGAGTTTCTAGGGAGAAGATGGCGGAGCACTTGGCGTCGATATTCGGCACGGAGAAGGATAGGGTGAACTGCCCGTTTTACTTCAAGATCGGGGCGTGCAGGCATGGCGACCGGTGCTCGCGTCTTCACACGAAGCCCAGCATCAGCCCCACACTGCTGCTATCCAATATGTACCAGCGGCCCGATATGATCACTCCTGGTGTCGACCCTCAGGGCCAACCGCTTGACCCCAAGAAGATCCAGTCCCATTTCGAGGTTTTTACTTTACTTTGAATTTCACCTTTTAGGTACATAAATATTTCGTTTATTACAATGGGGTGTGCTTTTTGAACGCTTTCCCTTCATTTGGATGTTGTGTGGGTTTAGTTTGTGATACTGGAAACCTTATTGATTATTCGCCTCTGGTTTCCTTGTTATTTGTTTAAGCATCGTCATTGGGAGATATATGATTAGATTTTGCATGTGTCGAATTTTTTTTAATCTTTTCCCGTTGTCCCCTGAGCAAGCTTGATTTTGAATAGGAACATATGAAGGCAATTAGCTTTATTTTATTTGAAAAATGGGAGTTCCTGTAATCAAAGTTGAACCTATTTAAGTATTAACAAGTTGAAAGGTGGATTTCAATCGCAGGAAAAAATAATTCGGGCAGTATCTTTATTTGTGCTTCAAATTCTACGAGAACTGAGTACTTTTTTTGGCTCTGATTCAACAGGATTTCTATGAAGATTTGTTTCAGGAGCTGAGCAAGTATGGGGATATCCAGAGCCTCAATATATGTGATAACTTGGCTGATCACATGGTGGGTAATGTCTACGTCCAATTTAGGGAGGAAGACCAAGCACAAAATGCACTTCAGAATCTCATGGGGAGGTCTTATGAAGGTTGTTTCCTCTTTCTTTATTTTGGCCTGTTAAATCTTAAGAAAGAGATATCTTGGTTGCTGCTAAGATGTTTTACTTCCACCTGAATCTGGCATTAGCACTGAATTTTCTTGCTAGTAGTTACTTGATTCCATTCTGACTGAAGAGAATCACAATTGGAATGATCTTAGGGCGGCCTATCATCGCTGACTTCTCCCCTGTGACGGATTTCCGTGAGGCGACATGTAGGCAATATGAAGAAAATGTATGCAATCGAGGTGGATACTGTAACTTCATGCATCTGAAAAAGATAAGCAGGTCTGCTTTGAGTAGAATTTTTTATGTCTTTGAACCTTATTTCCATGTCATTGTGATTTAATGTGTTTAATTTTGCCTGAAGAGAGCTGAGACAGCAATTGTTTCGGAGAAGTAGACGGAGGCATGATCGCAGTAGAAGCAGAAGCCATAGTCCTCGTCATCACAACTATGAGGAGCGTCATGGTTCAGGGCGAAGGGGTGATCACCGCCACCATGACAGAGGCAGAAGGCCTCGAAGCAGAAGTCCTGGTCGTAGGAGGGGACGAAGCAGAAGTCCTGGGGGTAGGAGAAATAGGAGTCCAGTCAGGGAAAGCAGCGCCGAGAGAAGGGCAAAAATTGAGCAATGGAATAAGGAAAGAGAAGAGGCAGGATCTGCTAGAGATTATAGCAGCAAAAGTGATGATAATAGCCATGGTTTCAAACATAATGGTGGCGAATCCAGTGACAATAATCTGCATCCGTCTGATCAAGGAAATGGAAGCTATGACTTCTAAAGCCCATGTGGTTCTCATGGTAGGTATAATTTCTTAATTCAATCATTCCCCTATTATGTTGTTCTGCGTTATTTGTTAGCCTTTTTCCTCACTAAATCTGTGCTGTGAGAAAAGGCTTACTCCCCATTTTCCACTGTGCAGGTGGGGAGGATTCACCACTTTCTCCTTTTCATCCTTCCAAGAAATAGCTCATGTTTGCGATTATCACAATGAAACAGGCACATGATTGAAAATCTTCTCTAAAAGACTAAACATGGACAGAAAAATAATTGATGAACTATAGGGAAAAAACCATGAAATACAGATTCTGATTGGTGAATCCCATGGAAGTCTTTGGAAAAGGAAGTTTTTGTAACTTGCCTTCTCCTGGGTCGCGTACATAATGTCTTCGGATTATTTTTATGGTCTGCTGAGCTCTGCACTACTTCCTTGCTCGTCCTCCCATTGCACGTAGGAGCATTCTCATCTCCATTGGTGATTGTTTTCAGTTTCTTGTTCTCTGTGCTTCCCCTAGTAGCATTCACATTCTTTCTAATATTCAAGCCAAGTTGTCTTGACCAGAAAAACTTAGTATTACCATCTGACGAGAAAAACTCAGTATTACCATTTGATTGCTGCCATATTCTCACATTAGAAACTCAATTCAAGGCATAACAAAAAATAATTCAAACAGGTAAGCCTCCTCGGCCGGGAACCTGCAACATGAATGAACATTGTATCAAGTGCAATCGTTACAATTTTTATGTAATTTAACGCACTCGTCTTAAGTTTTGCAGGGTCGGCTACTCCTGCTGGGGATGCTCTTTATACTAGCAGCTTATACTGATATTTGGGTACAGGTAATCCGGTTTTGTCTGCAGAGAAAGATCTCAAAATTACAGCATATGCGGTGACTGTTTTGCATTTTGCAACATACATTTCAACGGAGAAATGGCTACATTAACAATGACCTCCGGTGATGACAATGGTTAGTTCGAAGTGTGCCTGTCAGCAGATGATAGTGTTCCTTTTCTCCTCCTCTTCCTAAAGATGTGTATCATTGAAAGTATGTTTGTTTTCTTTCTTGTGTGTTGTTAGGTTAATATTATTTACCTATTAACTACAAATGTTTGAGGTTTAATATGTTATCATTACTGCTAGTGGACAGCAAAATGAGAGAGCAATTGTGATATTCTACAAGTCCAAATAAATCGTGTTAACCACAAGTACAACAGAGATATCCTGTTAACCCAGCTGTATTGAAAAGGGACAACGGAGGTTCCGACTCGAACTTGGGACCTGGAGAGTTGGGTGCAGTGGACTGTGTAGATTTTAATGTAATAATTTTCAAAATATTAGAAAATATATTATCTTAAAAGTAAGACTACCTTAATTAATAAACATGAGAACGTATTATTGTTGGAAGATTAATTAGCTTTTATAATTTTGTTATTTATAGTATTAATTTATTTTATAAAAAATATTAGTTGTGTGTATTTTATGTAAGTACAAATAAAATGTAGACATGCTTTTATATATAAACATATTTGATAAGTATATAAAAATACTTAACAAAGAAAATAAAGGGGTTGGATCTGATTCGTGTGAAAGACGCTAAAATCCGTAATCCAATTATGCCTTCATAGCCACCCCAAAAGAGGATGGGTTTAAGCCCAGACCTGGATCTAATTTGGAGTCATTGTATCACTAGTTCCTCGTATGAGTTGTACCAAATTTCAGCAGATAGCTGCTTTGACTATGTTTCTCAATTTGATATGCTCTGCGAAATCTAAGACCTACATATATATGGCGCACAGACATGCTATAAAAGGTTTCAATATCACGCAACCAATAAAACGTTTAGCTCCAGACTATAGCACACTTATTGCTGTTGAAAGGATGAACTCAAGACAGAATAAGTAATACACCAAAATCAGTCCTGTGGAGGGACAGCCCAATGGAGAGTCGGAGACCTCATGTTCAAACTTGAGTACGTGCATGCATAGGGTGCATGCATGATATATATATATATATATATATATATAGAGAGAGAGAGAGAGAGAGAGAGAGAGAGAGTAATACACCGAAATAATTGATGACATCTTACACGATACTTTGACCAAATGGCTCCAGAAGAGCAAGAAAATGTTAGCCCAGCTCAAATAAGTTGGGACTACCAATAAACTGCCAGCCTAAGCGGCATCAACTAACCAAATGATGCATCGAGTAGTAACAGGATTCTGAAGCTAAAAGGGCATCAATATAATAGAGTACAATGCTCCAGCAAGGTCCGTGGATTGATCTTGTTCAGTCTGTTACGTACTATACTATCACAAGAACGAGCATTAAAAAAAGCTAACACCATCAAGACCGTAAGGCAGTGTTGCCAGAAATGCTCTATAACACAGATTTCTATCCAGAATAATCACACACGAGAACAAGCCCAAGAGGAGATTTACGTGACTCACCCACCTTGATCACAGAAAGCAGAAGGATAAAGGACATCTACTTGCTTCTATGATAGGATGTAGGATTGTGTAAAGGAGACCAATATCAAATGATAAAAATCCATATAATAATCCGAATTCATCAACCGAGCAAATAACCTCTTCCGACTAGATTGATCCTTGCAAACAAAAACCTCCACTAGACTCATAACCTACCCCAGCCTTTACACATTGAAACACAAAACATCTCTCAGTAATGCCATGCAAAGTCTGCATAAACGCAGAAGAAACTAATCCCGGATTTACTTTCCACCAGCATGCTTGGCTTTAGAGTGGGATTCCAGGGCTTTCTCAGAACCAAATGTCCTGCAGGCCAATAACAATTTTGTCAGCTTATGATATTTTGGTTCTGCAATCATTTATATCACATGAAGATGTACCTGTTGCAGCTCTTGCAAGAATGCGATCCTCCTGATTTTGGTGTCTGCTGATTTGGCTTGTTGGCAGGTGTCTTTCCAGCCTGCTTTGCTGGGTGAGGCGTGGCCACATGACCACCAGCTTTCTTGCCATCTGAACAAGCAAAAGAAATTTTACTCGTACACAGCCGCAACATAAATGCATCTAACATTAACCAGAAGCCAATAAGCCATTAAAAATCACCAGTTTTCTGTGGAGTCACTTTTGCCTTTTTGTCCTGAACTGGTGTTTTTGTTGCAGATCCTGCAGGGCGTTTCTTGCTTGCTTGAGCCTTCAAGGGAAAAGGTGATGTTAACATCCAAAGGTATACAACAATAACTTTGGCCTACATAACAGTGTATCATAGTGCATGATACCTTCTTTGGTGTCTCTTCACCACTCTCACCAGACTCATCATCAGAGTCATCCTCATCATCATCGTCCTGCAATTTTGCAAACTTTAGTTTAACCATATTTCAACAACGAATAACACCTACTTTTATGGATAATGAGAGCGTTGATCTCACGGAAGTTACAAGATCCATTTACACATCAAACTCCAAGGATAGTTATTCTGATCCTTACCACAGCACAACACAAAAATCACGAAAACAGAACCCAGCACATTACTATACTAGCCATCAGAATATCAACTGAAAACTTTTGAGAGAGGAAGAACATCAGAAGGGGGAAAAGGGCTTAAAAAGAGAGCATATGTGTCAAAACTCTCCAGAATTCAGAGACCCGGTCTGTTTCCCCATTCACTTGGACTATTATTTATGCCAATACATATTCAACTGAAGAATTGAATCAAAAAAAGTTACAGCAGTATATGTCGCATAAACTTCAAACAACTGAAGTACCCATAAGAATTCCTCATTGAATAAGAAATGAGGAATTGTTTCAATGGAACAGCAATCCTCAACAAAAACACCCAATATTGACGCAAGGTTTATCATAATAAAATGAACAAAATCTACAGTTGAAGCTGAAAATTATCAAATACAGCATTTATTATGCCTTAAAATGGATAGTGTACCTCAGAGTCGTCATCATCATCATCCTCCTCAGACATTAAGTCGTCATCACTGCTCTCCTCATCCTCTTCAGGTTTCGCATCTTTGTTTGGCTCCACTATCTTCACCTTCTGCTTACCAGCATCAGACTCTTTATCTTTGGCAGCATTTGCCTTCTCAGCTTCCACAGGTTTCTCTGGCTTAGCCTTTGACTCAGGTTTCCCTGCATTGTTACATGCCATATAAAATTTTACAGAGTCCAGCAGAAGCATTTGATGTTAAGCCTACACCAAAAATTATACATGCAGTACCATTATTTGCGATAGCAAGTGGGATCTCCTCCTCAGAGTCGGATTCATCTGAAATTTTTTATAAATATAAGTGAGCAGACAACAGAAAATAAAGGAATAAACAACAAACAGATACACAGGAAAAGGGGCATGAAAAAGTCACAGATAAAATATATGATAGCGTGAATGGAATATTACCTGATTCTCCTTCTGGCAACTCAGTGACAATGAAAGAAAGCATAGAGTCAAGGAATAAAAATTTAGTAACAATTATCTCATAAAGTGTCAAAGACAAAGATAAAATCTTTAACATTGGAAAATTGTAATCAAAGGATATTCTTCTTCGAAAGGGTTACTTGCCCTGTATCCATAGAAATACACACTTCCACTTTTCCAGTTGTGTGATAGCTCAAAATCTCTGTCAAATACTAAGTCAAACTGTTGCTGAGGCAACTTTTCACTAAAGAGTGTACCAAGTACAAGCCTCTTTCCATCAACATTTACAAACATGCAGACGGATTCATTTCCTTTCTCCTTTTTCAGCTCGCCAAGACAAGCCTGCAGATCCATGGTGCTTTACAACACCAAAAATACTATGAAATGAAAAGGCATTTTTCAAACAAACATGCATAATACCTGAGAAAGATGCAAAACCATGCCATCACCAGGCGTAACCTTAAGAGGCTCTCCACTTTTCACCTCAACACCTGGGGAACACCAATTAGTGAGCATTTCTCACAAGTGGTGAGATCAGTGCCAGTAATTTATTAAATGCGCAATAGCGTCTAATATAGTCACAAACTTCCATACAAATGGTGATGTCTACTACTGAACATGGTAACAACAGCAGTGATACCACAGGATGCTGTAATCCATGGAAAGAATCTATAGCTGCAAAAACATCCAGTACCACAAAAGGTTGCCACTATCGGCAATTTAGAATAGAACATGAACCCCAGCGGGGTTCACATGCTGAAACCCACCCTAAATTTCAAGGCGCAAGCATATAATGACTACAACTAGGCAATGGCCAAATGGAAATGGAAATACGAGATGGTAGCATATCCCTTATTCTCCGTCTCTTTATAACGAATCAGTATAATTGCATTTAATTTCACAAATAACGATTGAATCTAACCAGAAAAAGCTAACACGTAATAAGAAATGGCAAACACTCAAAATAACAGTTCAATTTTTTCTAGAGAAACAGAAATGATAAACCCTGAAAAGCAAAAAGATCACTGAAATCAAAACCGCGTAGGAGGGAGTTGCGGATAATCACAGTACACAAACCAAAACAGGAAAATAAGCGAGACACATACCCCAAAACTCCATTGCTGAAGAATACGAGAGACTGTAAGATAGTGTGGGCGGGGTTTTAGAGCGAGGGCTTTTAGGGTTTTTCAGAAGATGGGAGGCAAAACCAGCAATCCGGCTTACCAAAATGAAAATTATACTAAATTGCTAGGGTTGAAAAACGAATTTATATAGGGGACTGAGTATTAATAACATGTAGCGCGGACTAACATAAGAATCAGAATGGATGGATCTTTCTGGAATGCGGGGATTGATGGATGGATGGACAAGCAGTGGGCTTAGGTGTGGCCCATCTCTATTACACCATTCATAAATTCAAATATATATTTTTATTGGGCCTAGTCTCTCGACGAAAATAGCTAATTTTAATTTTTTAGTTAATTGCAATTTACTCCCTCATGTATACCTTTGTTGTTACTTTGTCCATCCAATTATATGAAAATGTGCACTTTGCCCTCCCTAACTAAGAAAACGTCATTTTATTTCAAAAGGTTGGCTCTCTTTTCAATATGTTTAAGAAAACTTTAAACACCTAATGTAAATTATGAAAATTTACTATAAGCAACTAATGTAAGTATGACTATACGAAACTTTGATCTTATTTAATGATTATTTACTAGAATCAATGCTAAAATTAAATTATTAATAAGTCAACCCATATTTTTCAAAATTTCTATTAAAACTCTCATGGAATGATTCTTTATTGAGAGCTTTCAAGTTCGACTCTAATATTATAATTTCTTACGCATTATTAAATTATTTTTTTCTAATTACAAATCACGTGGATTGAACACTTGAATAACATTTTAGTCGCATTCATTCATTTTATGAAACATATTGGGGTTGTATCGAAAGATCTTCGCCAACATATTATAATCTATTGCAACGACGAATTATCGTCCAGGGGGGCTTGCCTAAGGTGTGGTGCTAAGGCAGAAAATGAGCATGCTCTGCTTGAATGTGACTTTGCTAGGCTGACTTGGCAATGTTGAATGTGCGATGGAGGGTTGTTTCGAGGTGTGGTGTGTCGAATGTACATTTAGCCATTCTATTTGAGCAATTTTTTTTTTTTTAATTCAAGAAAGTAAACTATTACTACTTTTTTTTTTCATACGTTGTAACGTTTTCAAATAAGATAAGGAAGTAGATTGTATTTTACCCTAATGTTAAGCACAAACCAAATTTAAAATATGTTAATATGAATATTGGAAATAGGGGAACAATTAAAAAGTAAAAATAAATTTGCTTAGATAGAAGGGTTAAATGTACATTTTCATAACCTGAGGGGTAAAAATGATAGCAAGGATATTAATTGAGGGTGGAGTGGTAAACTCTTTTCACATTTGCAGGTTAAAAATGATTAAGTTGTCGTATATTTATATAGTGGTGTCATCAACTCGTGAGTGTAGAGTAGAGTAGCCGGGCACTAGACAGCAAAATAGTAAGGAAATAGCAGAGATTCTGATTGAATCTCATATTTGCTGGCCATGGATCTCAACGCTCTTCTTCAAGCATTCACTCCTTCATGGACTTCGGTCAGCCCGCTTTCTCTCTCTCTCCCTCTATCCACATCGATGTATGCGTGTCCCTATTTGATTGTGACGAGTAGTTTTCCTATGTAAATTATGAAATAGGTAGCCATGCTAGTGGTGTTTTTCACTTATCTGGCAATCGCTGGATCTAATTTGCCGGGAAGAGTTGTTCCTGGAGCGACTTTAGCAGATGGAACTCGGCTCCATTACCGTTGCAACGGTCAGGATTCTAACCTTCCTCCTTTGTACAGCTTTTAGTTTGAACGATGGTGTTTGAGATTTTTTTTCCCATTTTGGTTAAAATCCAGGATTACTATCGCTTCTCTTGGTGGTTTGCCTACTTGGAATCGGCGGTTGGATGAATCTTGTATCACCCACTGTGAGAATTGACATCATTCATTGTTTTAAATTGTTGCTCATATTGAATAGTGTCCGTTTTCATATAATGAGGGAAATTGCATTGTATGCTAACATTTGGGGATCCCGTCAGGAGGTTTTTTTATGCACATTAAGTGACAGTTAACCTGACGCTAACACCTATTTGGCTGCAGAACTTGTGGTCTTGGTAAATATGTTAAAAGCAAAACTTTTGGAGATTTTGGGCACAATGTTGATCTAAGTTGCATTTATTTCTTGGTATTTGCTGCAGGCAATTGCTGATAGAGGTCTTGAGCTTTTATCAACAACACTTATATTCAGTGCACTTGTAAGTTTCAGGATTAACTGCTTGTTTCATTTTCTTCATATGAATGATTCAAAATAATATGTAGCAGTAATAAAGAATGGAAACTTAACCAATGTAAAATTTAAAAAAAAAAAATTAGAATAAGGATGACATTTAGGGCCCCTTGATATGCATTTGCCCACATCTTTCTTCAATGTCACATTACATGAGTACAGCATACTGCAGCAGCTCGGCACCTGTTTTGGGTACTGAAGTATGATGGTTGCAATTATTGCATGAGATGCACGTTCACATGCATGAAATGTAATTTATGTGGATGGATATATTACTGAACAACTAATGCCTGAGAAAATACATGGAACTGTGCAGCAATATCACACTTAATTAGAGATTGATCATTAACGGTCTCCTTTCCTGTTCCATAACCATTTATAATCACCTAAACTATTGCTGCGCTATGTTGTTTTCTTTCTCAAACCTGTGTGTCCATTCCAGGTGACATTTCTTCTTTACATGGCTGGCTGCAGATCCCGTGATCAAAGTTCTTCTTTGAAGCCTCACATTAGTGGAAACTTAATCCATGACTGGTATTTAATCTAGGATCTTATCAGGGATATTTCAAGACGTTTTCTTATGTTATACATGCATAGTGGGTGGTAATTGTGAATTGTTCACAAATGTGAGCTGTATACCTGTGTTCAAGACTAGAAACATAAGTTATTTATAGTTTCATTAGTAACTTTAAAGAACTTTTTCCAATTTCTCCAGCATTTCATTTGAGGTTTATGGTGACTTTTGGGCATGTTTTGAATGTTAAAGTCCTAACTGCAAACATATTGGTTGTTTAGTGAATAATTTTTTGCGAGTCATTACTGGTCGAAGTTTTTAAGAGCCTAAAATTATGGCCTCTATTGTAACCAGAAAACAACAAATGTTATCTTGTTGAAACTTTGGAATTTGGGCTCTTTTTGGAAATTCCTAGATTTGCTGAGAAACCAGTTCTACTTGAGGTGTTCTTATTTTCCTCGAAAAGGAGTAGGCTCCAACTCAGACTAGAGTAAATATCTGTATCTTGTGTCTGTCTCTGGCGTTCATGAAGTAATCAGCTCAGTTATGTATTTTTCCATGGGATTAACCAATTAGTAAGTGTTTAATGGATTTCATGATCTGTATACCATTATATATGTGCCATTACAGAATATCTCCAAGATAGCACGTGTAAATGCATAAAGTAATTAATTATTCTCTTCTCCCATTCAGATGACAATGTATATATCTTCTTAGTGGTCTGTCTAAATGTATAATGGTTGAGATAATTGTTGATGTTGAACTGTGAACAACTTCTAATGTGCCCCATGGCTAAAAGAAATGTTCATGAAGAGAAATCTAGCAAAAGGAGAAAAGAGAATATGCAGCTTAGCTCTGGAATAATTTGCATGTAGTATAGATTGTTACTATGGTTGTCTAATACTTAAATTATATTTCCAACTTTTGAAGATTGATCAATCGTCAATCTGCTATTTTGATGCTGATGTTGTACTATGTCATCTAACAGGTGGTTCGGGATACAGCTGAATCCTCAGTTCATGGGAATTGACCTCAAGTACGTTTCCGAACTGAGATCCTGGGATGCCTTGACGTTATGAATGTGTCCATATTGTCACTCATTACATGATGCTATTTGCACTCATTTACTTTTTGGACTACTCCAGGAAATGTTAACGGGGCTGAATACTGAAATATCATAATCAAGCTATCACATTTCTTACTCTTCATGCAATCTCTTTTTGTAGGTTCTACTTTGTTAGAGCTGGTATGATGGGATGGCTTCTTATAAATTTTTCTGTTCTTGCAAAATGCATTCTAGAAACCAAGTTAAGCAGATCGATGATTCTTTACCAGCTATTTTGTGTTGTAAGTTGATAATATTTAACTTTATGTTCCTGGAGGCCTTTCTTATTTTAGAAAAAAAAAAAATTCATTGTTTCTTTCTCAATGCAGCTATACATTCTGGACTACTTTTCTATGAAGAGTACATGACCTCCACGTAAGTAGAAGACTCTCTTCTTGCGAGTCTTAAGTTATGCCAACTAATCTGGTGTATTGATTTGTAGTCATTGTGCTTATCATTATTGACTTACAGCCTCCCATATTGCTGGGCTTGTATGCCTTATATTTGGACTATAAGTAATTGTCTTCCATCTCTAATAAGAGCTTATCTCCCCTCCAATACTGTCTTCCATTGAGTTTGATGCAGTTGTTAGCGTTTCATTCACATGTCATGAGTTCATGACTCTAACCACAACTAATGTGGCATCTTCTTAGATGGGACATAATTGCTGAGAGGTTGGGGTTCATGCTGGTGTTTGGAGATCTAGTCTGGATCCCATTCACATTTAGTATCCAGGTACAAAAAATGGCATTTTGCTAATATATATATGTGTGTGTGCGCGCGTGCGTGCATGTGTGCACTAATTCCTTTTAATCGTTTGAAAAATGTGAACAGCTTCTCTATTCAACTTTTACTTCTAAATTTCAGAGTCTGGAGCAATTTGTCTTTCTCAAGAAAAAATATTGGACCAAAGACATTGCAACTCATGTGGCTAATATATGTCAATAAAATTTCCCCCTTGCGTTACAATTTGTATAAATTCCACTGTCCAGACCTCTCTCTGTCTGACCTCAAGTTTCTGTTATGTGTATCTTATGCTTGCCCTCATGCAACAAGTTTCTGATATGTGTATCTTATAGCTATTCAGTGTCTTTAGCGTTAATGAAAATGCTAACCAATAACCCAGCATCTCAGTGAAACATTCTGGTTCTCAAGGTTTCTTTAAATTTTCTATAATTTGCTCTTATACAATCGAATAGAGACGTAGCGAAGGGGTATTTTCTGTAGTCTTGACTCTATTCTATCTGCCACTTTTAGTGCATTCTTTCAAAGGTGATCCTCTTTCGCCATTTGCTTTATGTTGGTTCACTATCTGAGTAGCATTTCTACGATAAACATTTTCCGGTGTACTTCCATCATGATTAGACATAGTTCTTGTAACTCTGGTTCAAGGCATTTGAATATGTTATATATATACTATTGACAAATTATGCTTCTTGTTGCATTTATTGGGTTATTAATTTCTTTCTCTATGTTTGAAAGGGTTGGTGGCTTCTAAATAATGAAGTGCAGCTAACAACTGCTGCTATTATTGCAAACTGCCTCGTCTTCCTGATTGGGTAATATACACATTTCAGATATTACTTTTGCTCTTCCAATATTGCAGGAATAGTGCTCCTTTTCTCCATTGTGCAACTTTATGATCTTGTCTATCTGTCATGTCAATTGCCCACTCACATTACTTATTCTGTGATTGGAAAGCTATCTTGTCTTTAGAGGAGCTAACAAGCAGAAGCATGTATTCAAAAAGAACCCCAAAGCACTGATTTGGGGTAGACCTCCGAAGGTCATTGGGGGAAAGTTGCTTGCTTCTGGCTATTGGTAAGTTCTTATGTGGTATTTTAGAACCTTTTGTATGTCTATGACTTCAATGAAACCATATGGAGATACAGTATGGCAACATAGCATTTCTGTTAGTAGAGTTAGAATGGCTTTAAAAATTTGCAAAGGGCTCTTCTCTGTACTAGGTAACTCACCATTAGATCTGTTAGGTACCTAGGATCTAAAAGCACAATAGCATATGCTGAGTATTTGGCTTAGCAAATTAGAAGCAAATAATGTGAAACCTGCTAGATTTTAGAAGATCAGGTCATGTAAATGACTGCTACTTGGAATCAAGTCATGCCGCAGCCACTCGAAGCATCTTACATAGCATTTCAACCATGTAAAAAAGCAGAAATTTCAAATGAAAAGATCTCCACCCATCTATGATACAATGATCCTTTATGATATTACTTACTAATACACAATGCTTATTCCCTTTCAGGGGCATTGCAAGGCATAGTAACTATCTTGGAGACTTGTTGCTGGCTCTGTCCTTCAGTTTACCTTGTGGGATAAGGTAATGAATCTGTGTTGTACTTTGTGCTCTAATAGGGATATTAAAGTAACTCAGTTCTCATACTAATATGACACGTTACGCAGTTCTCCAGTTCCGTATTTCTATCCTATATACCTCTTCATTCTACTAATATGGAGAGAGAGAAGAGATGAAGCCCGGTGTGCACAGAAGTACAAAGAAATTTGGGCAGAATACAAGAAACAGGTTCCTTGGCGATACTTCCATATGTTTATTAGCCGCAAGGTCCTCAGTTTGCATCATGCTTCAATGGTTGATTGCCATTTCTTTTCTGAGTGGAGTGTAACATATGGATAGATTAAGTCTTGCTAGGCAACTGTTGGTCCTTGGAACCTGAGTTTAATCAACAACCTACCATTTTTTCTTAATTTTTTGTTTGATTATCTTTAGATTTTTCTTCGTTTGCATGCTGCAGTTCTAATGATTGACTTACGGAATCTAATTCTTTTCATTCTTCCAAAAAAAATTCAGATAAATATTTTGACTAAATTTGTACTTTTGAGCTTGTGTAAGCAAGTAGTGGATGAATGCATGAGCAAAGGTTCTTTGAGTAATGTAATACAGGTCAGGGATTGCAAATGTAATTACTCGGAGGAAAAATTTTCTTGTCATCGCATCTCAAAATTTGATGTGACCGAGATCTCATATTTGACGTTTGCATTTGAATATCAGGTGTCTGCCAGAGTGAGATGGATGCACGTGTTAAAAATAAAATGTAATTGATATGTGTAGCAATTGAAAATCAAGATAAACACATTCCAGTATTTTAATCACCTTTTTTGCCAGTAATACTTTAGAGATGTGGGCATGCAAAGATATTAGCAGTGTTTTAATTTAGAGGTAGGAAATAGGTGGAGTGGAACTGGTAGGACAGTGTAAATGCTGGTAGTGGTCCTGACACTGTTATTCAATCTCTCTAATCAATGCCTTTGCCTTCTTGTGCTCGTCTTTGCACTACTAGCAGCACATTGAGCAAGTACAGTATATTTTCTTTTAAAAGTTGTCAAATTCAGATAGCAAAATCAATGCGCTTTTTCTCTCTTCTATGTTTGTTCGGTCTTTTCTCCTCTCTTTCTCTTCTTCTATGTTCGTGTTTCAGGCAAGAACCTCCTAACGTGAGAGCTCGATTCGACCACATTAATCAAAGGAAAATTCTAATCCGAATCGAGTTTGGCCAAGAATAAAATTATACAAGTAGTATTTGATTACTTCTGGTACTAATTAAGACTATATATGAAACACGCTTACTTAATTTAATCACAGCACTGGTAGTTTTGTGAGGTGTTGAATGGTTACATTATGAATCCCATCATGAGTGGTATGTGGTGGTTTGTTGAGCATGCCACAGGTGTCTCTCTGCATGCTTCCATCTAACTTCTACCATCGCCATTAATTAATACAACAATCACTCTATTTTAGTACTATTTTTGAACTACCTCATCTGTTCAGTCACATAAATTTTTCTTGCATATAAGATTGATATATTAATATATTTTTTCCCCAGAAAAGTAAATTAGAAAAAAAATTATTCAAATCAAAATAATTATAAAAAAACTATTCCAATGACAATAATGTATATCTATTTTTAGTGATAAATTAATATAAAATACGCGTAGATCTTAATTTGTACTAGTCAAGTATATAGCACAATATATTTTATTATTTGAACTATGTCTTATTTTATATTTAATCATCTAAATCTTTTTATTTTGATTTTATAAAATTTATAAATTATCATACATGATAATTTTTTAATTAAAATTTCTGCCGAAAAAACATCACACACGAATGAGGTACAACATAAACTTTTGTGGTTGTTGGGTGGTGGGGTCTGAAAATGGACAGATCCATTATTATATTGTTCACCATTGTCCTAGGTTCTATGTATGGAATAAATAAAAATACAAGTTCACATGCACTCCTTTTTCACTGCCATTTCCAAGACTGGGCCTATTACTATTAGATGCTCATCAATCTTCCCTCCCAAGTAAAAAATAAAATAAAAATATTTACTTTCATTGGTCCCATTTGAAAAAAAGACAGGAAAGCTATACTACACCACTACACTACTCCTTACCTACTGGTAGTAGCTATTAGGTGAAAGTTTAGAGCATGCAAATCACTCTCATCATTGCTTTTTCAAGACTTGGCCCCAAACTTATTAATTAATTCCTAATTACCACTAAATTAACCCTTCTAAGCAAATTAAAACTGCATATGGTAATGAGTGATCTTCAATAATATTAGCAACTGGAAACTTAAATAACCCTCCATGTGAGTGCATACAATTTGGCAATCAGTTGGTAAATAGAGTCAGTTGGCTATGGATTAAAGTTAATGATACATAATTATTATTAATTATAATTAAATAAAAATCAATGCAAATATTTAACTATGAGACATGACAAATGTAATAACCACATTCACAAAAATTACAGCCAACAACCGTTGTATGACCATGGTCAATGACTTTTTACTACGACTGCTAATTTTTAATCATAAAAATTAGCCTTAATTAATTGTTATATTTCTTGTTGTGTTTATATTTTTCTTTTATGCTTTCATGTGAAGGAAATGATTAAAAACGTCATGAATTTACTACTATCAGTAAGACGTCGTCACTTGATGGAGATTGAGAAAAAATATGATAAAAATAATCATAATATATGTGGAGAAAATGTTATAGTAGTTTTAATATTAATTGTTTTATTATAGTAATAGCTTTTTTTATATATTTGATCTATTTTCTAGTTAAATTATATATATTTTTTATTTTAAGATTGTAATTACATAATATAAGCTCGTTATTCATACATCTGATTAATAAATGAATATTTTCTCCAGAAAATCCTCAGTTTTAATTTAGCTGTCCTATATGTCATTATTTTGCCCCATATATATATTTAGAAACTTGACCAGTATAGTATTTAGAAAAATGTTGAATTCATTGAAAATTTTAAAAAAATGTTTCATACTATATTCGTAAAGCAAATTAAAAATTTAATATGATGTTATAAATAATAATCTTAGTTTTTTTTCTTTTGGAAAACATATTGATTGATTACAAAGAATTAATTAGAGTTTTACGTTTATATCCTGAAGTCTGAAGTGGGGCGAACGCGGGAAGGATATGAGGTGGGGAAAATTTTGAATCCAACTATAGTCCAACTATATTTGGAGGGATCAATGCAATTTATTTTCTGTGATATTAGTAAATTATTTCCGTTCATAAATCGTTTTATTTTAAAAAAAATATAGGGGGTAAGTTATTATATTTTTATTATAGGGGATAATTTGTTTATTATAATAACACAGATAAGTAAGTTGCATTTTTCCCATAAAAGTATGACTGAAAACTACACAGTGCATGAGCCATTACCATGAAAGTGAAGGTACACTCCAAAGTTAGTAATTTAGTATAACTACCCGTAACACGTGCGTTTATAACAGCGAGTTGAAATAACATATTATAATTATAAAAAAAAAAGCAAGAAATGAGAGAAAGAGAATTGAATTCGTGTAATCGATTTTGAAAATTGAACACTATTTATAATATAAAAATTGTGTATCAAAAAATAAAAAAATAATAATCACAATCATTTATGGATAAAAAGATCAGTATGACCATTTTGTAACACAAATATGGATAATTAAAAAAATTAAAGTGTTTTATCCTAAAAAAAATAACAATCCGGTGGACCAATTCGGCCCAAGTCAAATGAGTGTGCGGATAAAAGTTTTTTCTCCAAAACTCACCTATCCACACTTACGATAGCTAGATTGCATGTATCACTATGTTTGTTTTCATTTTTAAATTATTTTTTAGACGAGTTAAAATATATTAATATTTGTTATCATACAAAAATATTTTTATTTGGGTGTTTTTAATTGTTTTAGTATATACACGCATATATATACATAAATACATATAAAAAAAGTCATAATTTGATAATGAATAATGATTTTTATCTCTAAAATACAACATTAAACGTACAACCTGTATATATATATATATATATATATACATATATTTATAAATATATATAAATAGATATGATTTGACAATGAACATTAATTTTTGTCTCCCAAAACACAACATTAAACATACAATATTATTTATATTATTTTCAAAAATAAATTTAAACATACACAATAACAACATATATTTATTTGTTTTTGTTTTTATTTTTCTATCTCCACAAAATACTCAAAAAATGAATCAAAACACTTTTACAGAGATTTGATTGGTTAAGTGCGGGAAAAAAAAAAAAAAACTACTAATAGTTATTGGCAAGGGCAAAACGGGTTTTAGGCCATCTCTAAAATTAGCAAAACAGGAGAGCTCATTAGTAATTCCTTTCATCCGTCAAACGCGTGTCAAGCATGAAGAAGGTAGGACGAAAATTCGAGTGCTACCTCGGGTGATCGGATCACCTTCAACAACAATAAAAAGATTCTTCATAATATCTCGAGTCACGAGGGCTAGGGAGGGGTAACCGACAGCTATCCCACAGACGGGTGAGCATAGCAAAGTGGGACGATCGAGAGACTGAACTCTCTCTCTCTCTCTCTCTCTCTCTCTCTCTCTCCCTCTCCGTCTCATGTGACTTCGTTGACCACGTAAGCATTTTTTATTTGCTGGAGATTCGATACTGTGGAGCAGTGATTTAAGGTAGCAAACCTATAGAATCAGATGGAGTTGGTTGACCGTCTGATTTGATTATGATAATCGTCATCAGTTAATAATTTGGATTTTCTTCATTCCTCGATTTCAGGAGTGTTTATAATAACTTTTACTATAAAATAAAAATAAATTATACACGAGTACTTAAAAGTAAAAATAAAAAATAAAAAAATAAATTAAAGTTCGATGTTTGAAAAAAAAGTTTTACCAATTAGCTATAGAAATTGATAGAAAATTATTTATAACTTTTGATATAAATCAACTTAATTTAAACCATTTAAAAATAAATATTGTGAAATAAAAATATACCATTTTTAATTTGTTTCAGCAATAAGTTAATAAATGCTTATTTTATGTATTTACAAACAATATTTTCTACACACAGAGTATAAGTCATATTAATCAACCAATCTATATTCATTTTCATAATTTCCACAACTCCCTCATGACATCCTGCTCCGTGCTACTCGCTCACTACCCATCATCGCCCTTTATCTCCTTAGCTTCACCCTCCGCCCCTTGATGGGCCGACCGGTTCCCCTCCTTACTCGAGTGGGTTGACCATCTTCTTCCCCTCAAGTTGCGCCATTTTAAGTATATATTGATATCTAAAGATAAATTACATGCCCTTTAAGATTTTATAAGTAAAATTTATTTTAATTGTATCTTTTCAATTTATTTAATTGTATCTTTTCAATTTACTTCAAAGACCTAAAATATTCACTTTGTTCTTATTGTATTTCTTTCTTTTCTTAAAAAATTAAAAGATTGTTTAAAAATATGCTAATTATGTAAAATTTTCTTCTAATCCATAAAACTTTTCTTCAAAAAAATAAATAAATCATAATCAATAAATATTCTAGCTAGTTTACTACAAATAATAGATGAAAAATTAACGAAATAGAACTAGTTATGGACGAACATTAAAATCAAGAGCTAACTATATGTTTTCAAACAACAATAAAGATTTTTTTTTTAGGTAAGAGCGATGGAATTTTTTATTAATTGAAATAAATAAATCACAATTACAATCATTCTGTTGACATCAATATATAACAAAGACTAGTACAATAATCATAAACATGCTCAATAACACCTATTATTAAGTAAACAACAATGCAGTAGACTAACTCTTGTTATACAACAGACAACATCTCATGCACTTGGCAGGATTCGAACCCATGACCTCTAAGATGATGGGGCCTCAACTTCACTGATTGAGGTACGTCTCGTTGACCAAACAATAATAAAGATATTGCAAACACTAATTCAAATATTAATTCATAAACTAAACATGCTGATACAAAAGTCACGTGCTAAGTGACATCATAGTTGACATGGTCTCACAATTATTAAATTGGGATAACCACTTCATACATTTAAATATTATCTATTACTTTATACGATTGTTGTCTACTGCTTGAACGGACTATATATAAAAAGAGTATATAACTTGAATGATAGAGATAGGTTTCTAATCGAACAACTTCACAAGAAACTTCTAACTAATTATTTCCTACACTTTATTACCACCAACAAATTATTAATATTGAAGAACAATTTAAATGTTTACTTAATAACGAGTAATTTGTGGCACATTCTTTATATATAATTTTTACAAATATTATTTAAAATTAAATATTTATAAAATTTTATTATTTATATATATAAATAATACATTAATATTAAGTTTATGAAAAAGTAGTGAAAAAAAAATGAAAGAAAATTACAAATAAAATTAATTATCAAAAGTATTGGGGGGATTGGGAAGTTAGATAAAAATTTTAAATGCAAATATTAAAAATAAAAAAAATTGAAAAGGGAAGAGACACCACTCTATTATTTTTGGTGAGCTATTTTTCTTTTTCTTTCCACCCACTAACTTTCAAATTTCCTCCACCATCTACACATACTAAAACCTATTTTTTTAAATAGCTATTTATTTTTAATTAATATTTTTTCTTTCTCTTACTCCAAATATTATCTTTCAAAATTATTTATTTTTTTAATTGTAATCATTTTTTCTACAACAAAAAAAAAATAGTAAATAATATTTAATTATTTTAACATTCTAATAGACTGATATATTATTTTAGGGAAAATCTCATTTTTGGTCCCATATATTAGGCCATGTTCAATTTTGGTCCCATTCATTATAAAAATCTCAATTTTAGGACATTAACTCTAATTTGTCTCAATTTCAGTCCCACCGTCAAATATTTGACGGTGAACGTTAAGTTAACCACGTGCTCCTCACGTGGTTAATCAAAGTTGCATATTTGGGGGTCAATTTACAGTATGAGAGACAGAAAAGAGGGGAAATTAGAAATTAGGGTTCATCTTCTTCTCTCTTCTCTTCCAAGGAAACATATTTCTTTCTTGCTTGCTTTTTTTTTTTTTTTTTTGGAAAACAAGAAGAAATCAACAGAAACTTTTCCACCCTCGTCCTAGACACTTGGAATATTTATGATCTGAAATCTTTATCCACAACAATGCTCAATTTCCTAATACTCATGTTCGAACATATGAGCTTAAATAGAAAGAAAGAAAAAAAAAACTCTGTAATCGCTTCCTTTACTTGTTGAACTACAACCAACTTGTATATGAATTGTATTTACTTCAATGAATAATAGTTAGTAGTAGTAATCTGGCTTTCCTAGTTAATCAATTTCTCTCTTGATTAACTTTAGAGAGTATTCATTAAATTAGGGTAGCATTTCAAACAGACGACATCTTCCACAGAAGCAGAGGAATTAAGCAAGAGCTAATTTAGAATGCCACGCAAAAATCGAGTGCAGAAGAGCCGATGGCGTACCCAAATTGGCGATAAGAAAAAGCAGTAAAGGTAAAAGAGAGAGAGGGTGGCATTCTGTTGTTTGCGAATCCAGAATCACTGCCAGAGGTCTATCCAATTGCCGAGGACTCACCCACCACCACCATTCAAAATCAAACTCCTCAACCCAAAGGTAATTTATCAACGATCGCCTTTTTTTCTTTTAGTTTCTTCTGTTTCTCGTCATCAATACTACTTCTATATATATAACATGAACATGATGATGCTTCTATTTTTCGAAGATTGAAGCTGACTTAGGTTGGAACTGATTTCGGTTGGAAGAGAAGAGAGAAGAAGATGAACCCTAATTTATAATTTTCCCTCTTTTCTATCTCTCATACTATAAATTGACCCCCAAATATGCAACTTTGATTAACCACGTGAGGAGCACGTGGTTAACTTAACGTTCACCGTCAAATATTTGACGGTGGGATTGAAATTAAGACAAATTAGAAGTTAATGTCCTAAAATTGAGATTTTTATAATGAATGGGACCAAAATTGAGCATGGCCTAATATATGGGACCAAAAATGAGATTTTCCCTATTATTATTTTTTTTTAAAAAGTGGTAATTCAAATATAGTGCCACTAAAATAATAACCGTCCTAATAATACTTATTTATTACAATCTTTCATGACCTAAAAAATATCAATTTTTGATTGAATTTGGCTAGACAATCGAATAATTAATTCTAAAAAAAATTCCATTTAATTTATTTAGTAATATTTAATTTTGTGAAAAATAATCAATTCTACCATAGTGAAAATAAACGAGCAATTAGAAAATTATTCTATCTACATTCTCAAACACCTTAAAATTCATAATTGACAAAATATAATTTTACAATCAAAAGATCAAGCACTCTTATAGTTATAATTAAAATTTAAGAAGTGACTTCAACAAATTTCAATTATTGAGTCAAACTCACCTTTATACGTGGAAAATCGATGCAATATTTCAATTTGAAGAACCGTGCATTACAAGAAACGGCGCAAACCATTCCAATAAAATATCAAACTAGTTTCATAAATTTATAATTTTTGAATAAAAAATTCACACGAACAAAACCACATCCATGCAAAAGGTTAGGCTGGCACCGCACGATCGTTTTGCATCATAAAAGAAATAGGCCACCACCGCTTGATTAGAATCATAAATTGCACCAAACGTATTAAACGGAATTTTGTACCAAAACCCAAGTTAGAAAAGCGTGCACCTTTGTTCCACTGAAAAGGGGACCACCAACGGCGTCAACGGCACCGTCTAAGCTCGGAAATCAAGGGAGAATGAAAACAAACAGTACGTAACGCCGGGAAGGGATGGCCCACCGGTGATATCATCCATTTCACGGCACACTAACGCCGTCAAATCCTTAGCGGAATCTCACACCAGACTATTCACACTTTTTTCACGAACTGAGATGCCCATATGGCGTGCGGTTCACTCACGTGTTCAAGCCTTGTTAGGCCGCTTCAAACGCCTGTTTTATTGTTTGACTTCCAAGTACGTTTTTGCCCCCCAATTGGTCCACCAAAAACCCCAGCATCTTATCTACATCTAATTACACTGCCAGTAATATTCATTTAAATCGTATAAATCTTCTTCAAAAATAATAATAAAAGAACCCCAATATTATTACGTATTTTAAATGATGGATTCCAACAACACTTGCGAAATTATTATAACCAAATATAACTTATCTTTAAATGTTAATATGTATTCAACACTTTTTTTTAATTAATCATATTTCAAATTATATTTTATTATCGCTTTCGCTCAATCACATGTAGATTCTCCCGCGCACTGTCATTGACACAACAACAGACGCTTGCATAAAACATTGCAATATAGAATTGATATTTTAATGGATTACCTTAGGTGGGTTTACCGGGAAAAAAGATTTATCAGTTCAGGGGTTCTCTCTTTTCTTGAATAAAAGCCCTGGTCTTTCTATTTGTTTGTTTTCCTACTTTCTCTCTCCCCTCTATGAAAAATGCTCTGCTTTGAGTTTCTTCTCTTTGCCGTCCACCGCTTCACGAGATCTTGACCTGGAATCAACAATTAGGTGAGTTCTATCCCAAGCCTTGCCAATTTGACTGAAATTGTGATTTTCTTGTGCTCTTTCACGCTTTGTCTAAAGAAACAGAGTCGACAAGAATGGCATTTATGAATTTTGTTACAGATTAGAGCAAGGATAACGCTTTCTTTTTTCTGTTTTTCTACGCAACCTTGCATCCTGAAAAGGCCTAGCTGTGTTTCTGTTAAATTAATGAAGAATGAATAGTTTCTCTCCCTTGTACAACCAGTTTTTTACTGTCGCTACCACACAGAAACTCTATATTTCCTGGTTCCTTGAGAGATCTGTCAACTGGAATTGCTTGGCGTGATTTTCAAGGATAAGGGAAACACTGCTTTCGCTGCTTTTCTCCAAATTTATTTTCTCAGTTCCTCGCTCTAATGTTTTCAGTAAATTTTCGGTCATTTTTATCTCGCGGGAAGCTGTGATGAAATGCAGTTGACGCTGAAGAAGAACCAACTAAGTTTATGCCCCAAAAGAGAGAGTGACTGCTTTTCAGGAGGTCCCCTTAAAATTTCAGAAAATTGCAGTTGAAGGAGCAAGGATAGTTATTTACCTTTTTTGCCCCAGTGGGATGGCAGTCAGAAGAGAAGACACTGCTACAGAATTGAAAGACTTCCAGATTGGTTGTTCTTGGATTCCTACAACCCCCGCGAAGCCCAATTCGACAAAACAGCAGCTGATCTGCACAAACTCACAAGAAAATCACTGGGTTCAAACCAATTGGCTGGAATCAGAAAGACGCACTCCAGCTAACTTGGTCACCCAAGCAAATTTATCTGAATCAAGAAGATTACCAGGAGATTTTCTACAAGAGACACAATGCCAGATGGAACCCGCATGTTATAGCTCAACAAATCTATTTAGTGTTATCGGAGGCTCCAATAATTGGCAAGCAGGGGAGGCGACCAATTCCCATGGTTGCAGAGACAATTTATCCACTTTCGACACATGGCACGAAGCTGAGGCCGCCAATTCCCATGTTTGTGGAGACGATTTACGCACAAACGACAAGTTGTTCGTACAAGACATGGACAAATGGACCAATATGTCCTTTGGAAATCTCTTGGCTTTAGCACATGTGGTGGGCAACAAAGCAGCAGTGGAGAAAGCACTTACAAATACAGATTCTGTTGCTACAAGCAGCACTTCTGCTCCCTATTTCCACCCTCAAACTGAAGGTTGTCAATTGGAAAATGCACTTACACATACAGATTTTGTTGCTACAAGCAGCACTTGGACTCCCTGTTTCCCTCAAATTGAAAGCCGTCAGTTTACTCTGAGTTTCGGGAATTCTTCACTGCAAGATCTGGACAGTTTGCTTGGAGCAAATTTTGAGGCCGAACTAAACATACCTAATGTTCCCAAGGGTCAGTATAATGTCTGTTTCTATTATAGGTCAATTCTTGTGTGGCCATGTGTTCATAAATGATCATTGCAAAATGACATAACTAGTATATATTTGTGCAAGTTGAGAACCTCGAGGCAGGAAACTTACATAAGAACTTTAGACATGAATTTACTTGAAAGCTCCATTGCAAGTGTCTTCAGGAAGTCCAAAGAAATTCCTGTATGATCCTCACATAGTCTAAAGATGAGAAGGAACATGCTACTTTACACCAACAGACATAAGACATTGTGACAGGATTAGTTATGCAAGCTTATACTGACTGCAACTAAAAAAGCAGTAATGAGTAGCATTCTTGCATTTCCAAACAATATGCATCAAAGTGGAGGACAGGCTACATATAAAACAATAATTACAGCCAAAGAGAAAAATAGTTGGATACAGATAAACAGAGCTCTGCATGCATCTAGAACATCTTTTTGGTTTTCGTTACCGATTTATTGAACAGGTATAGGTAGCATACTCGTTTTCTTGCAAATATATATATACACATGTGATTTTGTTTTCCTTCTCTAAAATCAATCTGTGCTTATATCTGACAGATGGAAGTTCAATCCCTTCTAGGCCATTTTTTGATCTTAATTCACCACCCAGAACAGTTACAGATGCATTCGTGAGTAAGAATACATCATCCCGATTTGAACCAATAACACCAGAGAAGACCACCAGAGCTGAGCACAGGCAGGAGTCCTCTATACAGGATTTAAGCATAGATGAACCACCTGCAGGGAAAGATGCACAGGAGAATAAAATCACCAGGGGTGGAGTAATGGAACGTAATGAAAAGTCTCAGCCGGTCAATGATCAATTGTGTGCAGCCACGTCCACACAATTGCAGGAGAATCACAAGCCTGACAAGGGAGGCACAGAGGAAACTGATCTGAGCAAGACCCCTCAGCAGAAGCCAAGGAGGAAAAAGCACAGGCCCAAAGTCATAATTGAAGGTCAACATAAAAGTACTCCTAAATCAACTAAAGCAAAACCTACTGTGACCCCGGAAACCCCAAGGGTCAAGAGGAAGTATGTTCGAAGAAAAGGAGTCAACAATCCCTTAGAAGGGGAAACCAACGGAACAACGGATTCAATCAAAATGGCCCCTAGTTCTACAGATGATCCAGTAGGCAAGAGGAAGTATGTAAGAAGAAAAGGAATCAACAAACCTGAAGATAACATGGATAAGGAAACTCCTGAAGCCACGGACATAAAGCTACGCCGGTATACCAGAAGTTCCTGCAAAAGATCTCTGAATTTTAACTCAGAGAACCAAGTGAGAGATGAAAGTTCCTTGTACTGTGCACCTCCAATTTGCAACAGGGAGTGGCAAGCAGAGAACTTCAATGCAGAAAATCAACCAAGGACAACTGTGCTGTACCAACAGCGGATGGAAGTAATGCTGGAGAGAAATGACATGGGAGTTTCTCATGAACTTTCACACTCTATGAATCAAGTAAGGGAAGATTATCTGGCAAGGCCTGAACAGTATTCGCCAAGCCCCTCACCTTCTACAAATATGGATCCATTAAAGGACAACGACATGCTCAGAGATCAAATTGTTTGTACCCGAGGAAAGTGCCAGATAGTATTCTCAGATGTAACACATGATAAAGAGGCAAATATTGTTCAGGTGAGGATGAACCTGGATGGCCAGGCAATACCAAAAAGTCCTAGTGATTCCATCTGCAGCACCACATGCTTGACACCAGAAAGACAAGTGAGAGGCTTGAAAAGACAAAACACGGATACAACTGTTGAAGCAGCACTCCACAACAGAAATGGAACATTTTACAATTCCTTGCAGGCATACCTTCCAATATTTTCACAAAATGCAGATAAGAATGATAGTACTTCTGGGTTGCAATTTCCAGCAAGCTGTAAGAGAAAGAGGACTGAGAAGGGACATAATATGGCATCATCCAGCTCGCAGTACACAGCATCTACCTTGGACAATCATGCGAAACTTGAAAGATGCTCTCTCAGAGATTCTTGCATAAAGCTGTTCGCATCAACAACTGATCAAGGATCTTCTGGTGTTCAGTTTCAAGTTAATAATCTGCTATCAATTGATCATGTAACTGATGGTATGCAGAAAGGAAAGCAAGTCTACAACGATCTGTTGGCTTTGGGACCAACAGAGAGGATTAGAAAAAGAAGATCAAAAGGCCCTATTCGAGTACGGAATTTAGCTTCGCTGCATGGTATCTGTAAAGGACTTCCAGCATCTCCAGGCGGAGCAGCAACAACATCCAGAATTAAACAAGATATTGAAATTCTACATGAACCAAATACATGCATGGATGCCCTTGTAGCTGACACCCATTCAACAGTGACAACAAAGAAGCGGTCAAAGAGAAGCATGCTTATAAATTCAACAATGCAGAATTTCTACAATTACCAAAAGTCTGCCACTATATCAATGGTAAAACTTTGAAGATGCTACTATCAACAAGAAGAACCTTGACACATGTGTCCTTCTGATTTATTTACAATTTTTAATGCAGGACCACCACTAGCTCTAACATGGACGTGCATGCCTTCAGTTGACTCAATCATCGAGCAATTTAACCAACTAGATCTAAATGCAGAGCGCAGTCCTGCATCAGCTCAGATGCAGAATGTGTTCTTGGCATACCACACACATTATGATGACCAACATGCCCTTGTTCCATTTCAAACATATGGAGCTGTTGTCCCTTTTGATAGTTCATTTGATCAAGTCAGAAGAAGGAGACCACGTCCCAAAGTCGACCTTGATGATGAGACAACTAGAGTTTGGAAACTTTTGCTAGAAAATATAAATAGTGAAGGCATTGATGGAACAGATGAAGATAAGACAAAATGGTGGGAAGAAGAACGAAGAGTATTCAATGGAAGAGCAGACTCATTCATTGCACGCATGCATCTTGTACAAGGTATATATCTGCAGTTATCAAGTTGTGCCACAATGTCTAATTAAACTGAGCAGGCACTGCGTGATTCGTAAAACATAGATAAAATTGGGCAGAAGTAAAAATATGAGTTTTGTTTGTTATACTGTTCCTCAATCCAGGAATAGCCTATCCTATTTTTGAAGTTATGTAGATTAATAAACACAAAAATGTATGCATATTCGTGCCTTGGTACATGACTGAATCAGGAGGCAAGTAGAGACAAACCCCACACACAACCATAAACATCAGACTGTCTATGCATTTCAATAATAGTATACCCAGAAGTTAGACTGGATAAAATATTAAGGTAGAACTTAATCCAGAATGTTGTTCCTTGTAATCTATTCCTGTTATCCAAAGCAATCTCTTTTCATCTTAGTGGGTTTTTAAGATCTCAGAGAAAGATAATTTAAGATGCAAAATATAGGAACAAGCAAGTAGAGCACCCAAAGGTTGAAAGACACAGAACCTATCTCTCTCGATCTTGCACTCTGCATTTCAACTAGTAGCAGAAAGACAGATTCAAGTAAATAATGGCAGAACATACAAGTTCCAATATTGAAGGGAATTGAATCAAAATCTGAAATCAAGTAACTGATGGATATAACTGTTTTATGCAATTAAAAAAGATTCCTTAAAAATACTACTCTTTCTTTCCCACTTTAAACATGGCATATAATTCAAATGTTCTAATTTAAATATGCTGTAATTTTCTTCACAGGAGACAGACGCTTTTCTCCATGGAAAGGATCAGTTGTTGACTCCGTAGTTGGTGTTTTCCTCACTCAGAATGTTTCAGATCATCTTTCCAGGTTGGTTGAACTTCTTGTTTTAGTTAGTTATACGTTTATGATTTCTTAGCTTTGGAGCGGCAAGAGAAACAAATTCATATACTTATCGACTCTTGCAGCTCAGCCTTCATGGCACTTGCTGCACGATTTCCCCTTGAATCAAAGAGCCAACACATGGAATTACATGAAGAGACACTAGGTACCAAAATGAAAGAACCTGAGGTTTGTGAGCTGGATCCTGAGGAGACATTTGGACTAAACAAGGAGATCTTGAATCAGTTGGTATGTGGAGAGGATACTAAAATGGTTCAGGACTTTGAAGATGATGGTATTAGAGAAGTGAACAGTGTGAAATCCTCTGGAAGCAATTTTGATGCATTTATCCCAAAAGACAACTTAAGAGGCCAATCAACTGATACCTCCAAAGATGATCTGGTTATATCACGTGAAACAATCACAAACAAGTCAATAAGTTTGACTGAGGATGGAAGAGACACAGAAGACACACTTTCTTCTCATACTGCAGAGATTTCCTCTCAGAACTCTGCAGATTCTCCGATTGCACAAACCATTGAAAGAAGTGATTCTTGCTTACCGAGCACCTCGGAAGAAGAACCAATAGCTGGGGATAAACGAAATCCATTCACCAGCTCTACTTCTTTTGTAAAGCTTCTGCAGATGGCTGGCACTGTACTACATGGTGTTTATGAAAAAGATACTGAAAAAAACATGTCTTATGAAAATACACAAGTGCAATCAGAATGCTTGGCCCTTAACTTGCAGAATGAGGGCCACCTTGAGAAGCCTACATTCCCTGCTAAATCTGTGGCCTCATGCAGCAAGTCCATTTTCTGTCATGTACCCAGCTCAGGAGCACAAACACCAGAGTTTGAGTTGTCTCAAAAACACAGCAAGGGCATCAATAGCTCTAGTGACAAGGAACTTTGTGCAGCTGAATTAAGCGGGTTGTCTTCAGAATCTGCCTCGCTGACCACAGATCAGAAGATCACAGCTTTTAGTTTTGAAGAGGGGCCAAAATTTTCCAGTCTAAATGCTCACTCAAGTAACAACTATCAAATTGAGATAAATCAAGAGAGAATTGGAAATCGAACAGGCCAAGTACCAACACAGAGTTCAGTTCAGGAGAACAATTATAAAATGCAGGAGGTTCCAAAAGTTCCCATCTACCCACAAAATTTGATAGATGTTACCGGTAGTAGTAGCAACATTGATAATTCAAAAAATTCAGAGCACAAGGAAGTTAACTCAAATAAGGACCCTGATTACCGTCCTGGCAAGACAGTTGAAGGACCGAAAGCAAAAGGAGTAAGAAACAGAAAAGAGAAAGAGAACCAAGTTGATTGGGATCAATTGAGAAAACAGGCACAAGCAGGTGGCAGAAAAAGAGTGAGAACTGCCAATACATTAGACTCAGTGGACTGGGATGCTGTACGATGTGCAGATGTTAATGAGATTGCACATACAATAAAAGAAAGGGGAATGAACAATATGCTAGCGGAGAGAATCAAGGTTTCTATTAGATATTTGAAGCAAAGAAGTTAGAGTCTTTATATTTAATTTCTATACTGAGCAACAGTAAATTGTTCAGAAACCTACAAAGCTCTCATCGATTATCAATTAAACACTTGTGTGCAGGACTTCCTCAACCGCATTGTTAGAGACCATGGGAGCATTGATCTGGAATGGCTTAGGGATATTCCACCAGACAAAGCAAAGTAACTTTTACAGCTGTCAAGAGTAATATCTGTAAATTTAGAGCAATAAAGCATTTATATGTTCCTTCTATTTTTCCAGGGAGTATCTGCTGAGTATTAGAGGTTTGGGATTGAAGAGTGTGGAGTGTGTGCGGCTTTTGACCCTTCATCATCTTGCCTTTCCAGTAAGTTTAAGCTAGCTTGTAATGCCTTACTTAAAATGGAAACGATGTTTACTGACAGAGTTGTATCTGCAACACCAATAAGGTTGACACCAATGTTGGCCGTATAGCAGTGCGATTGGGGTGGGTACCTCTGCAGCCATTGCCTGAGTCACTTCAGCTGCATCTGCTAGAACTGTGAGTGTTTCAATATCTATCATACTTCCCATAGGAATGGCACACTGACACAAAATGACTTCGGCTGCCATTACATTGTGTAGGTACCCAGTATTGGAGTCCATTCAGAAATATCTGTGGCCTAGGCTCTGCAAGCTTGACCAGAAAACACTGTAAATATTTGTTTCCGAAACAAAACATATAAAATTTTATAATGAATGTAAACTATAAGTGAAGAGTGCCCTTCAATGATTTATGATGCTCTCTCATTACAGATATGAGCTGCATTATCAAATGATCACTTTCGGAAAGGTATGTTACAATTTTAAAAATAAATATCTTGGATATCCCAAGACAATCAGTGAATTTTGTAAAATATAAGACAAAAGCTGACATATTTGGCTTTGTCAGGTATTTTGCACAAAGAGCAAACCGAATTGCAATGCATGTCCAATGAGGGGAGAGTGCAGACATTTCGCAAGTGCATTTGCAAGGTTTGTACTTCAATACTCCCTAGTTATTGAACCACTAGATTTCATTATTATGCTGTAGTATTTGTCCACAATATATTATAGTGCTAGCAGAGCACGAAACATCTTTTTGCTGTAATATTTCAGAGAATATCAAACATCTACCCTGATACCCAAATACTAGGACAAAGATAAATCCGGAAACACCAAAATACTAGACTCTGATCTACCCTTGACAAATAAGAAAATGGAAGCAACATGAAAATCACATCAACTAAGCAAATTTAGAAAAATTTTAGATCCCTTGCATGTGACTTACAATCTGCTTAACATGAGCATACAACATTGTTAGATAATGGAATCTGATTGATGTGTGTGCAGCGCAAGACTTGCTCTCCCAGCACCAGAAGACAAAAGCATTGTGAGTGCAACAGAAAACAGAACAGCTGATCAAAATCCAATGAGAAGTATGAATACCTTGCAGTTGCCTTCACCTCAAGCTAACCAAATGGATGCTAAATCTAAAGTTAGCAACTCTCAACCCATCATTGAAGAGCCAGTGACGCCAGAGCCTATTATCGAAGTTCCAGCCACACCAGAGCCTATTATAGAAGTGCCGGCCACACCAGAACCAAACTATACAGAAGCCCCAGAATGCGATATTGAGAGTGCTTTCAATGAAGATCCTGATGAGATCCCCACGATCAAACTCAATATGGAAGAGTTCACTCATAATTTGCAGAAGATCATGCAGCAAAATACAGAATTACAGGAGGGCGATATGTCAAAGGCCTTAGTAGCTTTAACTTCACAAGCTGCTTCAATCCCTGTGCCTAAACTTAAGAATGTGAGCCGACTCAGAACAGAGCATCAAGTGTAAGTAATGGTCCTAATTCATAAAGATTGGCTAGTCACACTCCAGAACCACTACATATGTTTTATAGCAAAGGCATATTATAAGCATACTCAATATGTTTAACAGTAATCTTTGAAGCTACATGTAGTATTCCATGAAACTCTAAAATTATATTACAAGTTAAGTATTCTGGAGAATAATACTAACATCTTATAATCATTTTCTCTTTGTCCAGCTATGAGCTTCCAGATACACACCCTCTACTAGAAGGGGTCAGTACTATATCTCAGAAAAAACAAACTTGTTCAAGCTAACTGCCAGACTAACTATATCTTTTCATTTCACAGATGGACAAACGAGAACCTGATGATCCTTGCCCTTACCTACTTGCTATATGGACCCCAGGTAAGAGAAAGCCTAGGGATAGCTAAGTACTTGTAGAAACCTGTCTGCAGGCTCAAAATATTGAATATTGAATGTATCAATTTTGTATTATAAGCAATTTAAAAATAAAATTGGAGAACTATCTAACATAGCAGTTACTTGAAATGACAAATTCTACCAAATGCTGCACAGGCGAAACTCCAAATTCTATTGAACCACCAGAAAGACGGTGCAGCTCCCAAGAGCTTGAGAAGCTATGCAGTGATGAAACCTGTTCATCATGCAACAGCATACGAGAAGCAAACTCTCAAACTGTCAGGGGGACTCTTCTGGTATAAACTCGATTATGATAGACATAACATCTGTCGTTAAATGAAAAGGACAAATAAATGATTTTTCCTGAGCCCATTTACAGAACTGATAAACACAATTCCCGGACCAAGTTATCATATAATCTAACATAACCACTCATAACAGATACCTTGCAGAACGGCCATGAGAGGAAGCTTTCCACTAAACGGCACTTACTTTCAAGTAAATGAGGTAAGAATAGGACCAAGTCTTTTATTCAGATAGATTATCATGCCATTAAGAAGTTCAATTAAAATAGTTTGAATGTGCAATTTGTTTGTATGCAGGTATTTTCTGACCATGAAAGCAGCCTATCTCCAATGGATGTTCCAAGAGAGTGGTTATGGAACTTGCCAAGGAGAACAGTGTACTTTGGGACATCCATACCAACTATTTTCAAAGGTAATATGGGAAAGAAACACTGGAGTAACTAACTGTAGTACTTCATTTTTCTGAAAGATTAACAAGACACCAATTCTTTCTGTTTATTAGGGCTGTCCACAGAAGGTATTCAATACTGCTTTTGGAGAGGTATGTCTGGATATTGGACTGTTACCAGTTTAGCTGCTTCCACTAGCACCTTATATGTCAAATGAGAAACCTTGAACCATAAGTAGACAATTTACTATCTAAATAGGATGTAGTTTCTGAACTTTGCTACCAGTAGTCCTAGATTTGGAAAGGCTAAACAACAAGAGCAGAAAGAACACATAACTGAATCCCAAACAAATTCCTCCCACAAAGCCTTTTTGCAAGAGATTCATAGCAATCAATTAACATACTTCGGAAAAACCTGTAATGTAGGAATGGAGGGGCAGAAAATGGGCAACAGCACCATTTTTCCTCCTAATTCAACAGGTTAAGAAATTCACATATTCAACAAGATATTAGTTTTGTATGATGGTTGAGGATCAGAGACTTCGACTAAGCATAGTAATGTAGGAACTCAAAGGGATTTGTTTTTCTCTTTTTTCTTCTACTCGTTCTCTTGTTTGCTTTTCTTTTCATTTTTGAGAAAGATGTGGTTATTTATTAATTCACCAACATTATTGGTCTAGAAATTTTCATAATGTATAGGCACAAGCGTTCACATATATTCATATTTAAATTATACTTACTTTTCGTTTTCTCTTTATATCAATAGACAAAACATCAGTACACCAGCAATGGCTATGGTTAAAAGGGTAAGCAGCTCTCAGAGCGACCAGGAAACTAATAATAGTTCATTATTCCTCCTGTCTATCATTTTTTCTGTTCGTCTGTTCGTCATTCTTCTCTCAAAAAAATGCCACCTCTCTGCCTTCTCAACCGATGGGTGATCTAAGTTTTGGACATAGATGGCATTTGACAAGTAGTACACAAGCAAACTCAAAAACAAGAAAACAAGTTAAACCTATTAATTCTCAGCTGCTAGTAACATTCGGCTAAGGTGCGCCCAGCAAAGTAGATATTTGACAAAGAGCTAGATAACCAAGCATAATTTAGTGGAGCACAAAGGAACAAGACGTGATAGTTTTTACTTTACTCAAGAAGATTAGTAATATTCAAAATCAGACAAATACCCAATATCTTGACAAGCTAATAACAACCCTACGTGAAGATCTTTTCTCGCATTACACCACTTCTGGTTTATAAGAAGTAGATTATTTAAAGCATTTACTGCATCTCCACACACCTCGAAAAAGTTTGTTCGACCACTTTATCATGTCTTCTGTATCATAATTAGCTATCATTTTTTCAGGGTTTGTCTGTGTCAGGGGATTTGACAGGAAGACAAGAGCACCCCGTCCTCTCATCGCCAGATTGCACTTTCCAGCTAGCAAATTAGCCAAAGGAAAAGGAAAGGTAGATGAGAACTAAGCATAGACTGCACTTAGCTTAACCAACGGTAGAGCCCAATGTGGTAGCAGCAGGATAATGTGACAGTTCATTTGCTTGTATCATGTGAACTAGGACCAAGGCTGGATTAATTGGAAATGAATATATTTCATCAGCAAAGGTGAACTATTAATATCCTGCAGGGATTTAGGAATGATCTTTTTCTTCTTATTTGTGGCCTGTTTCATGAAATTAACTGTTTTCCCAATGGTAAATATGTGCATTCATGATAGAACATTGATATGGGTGCAGGGTATTTCAGTTTCATGGCTAGGGTAGAACATGATAGAACAGTGATAGGGGCACGTGGTATTGCCAGATCCATGGTCAAAGCAGTCGTTAGCCAACTAGAAAACATACTAGTAACCTAATACTCCAAAGGCATGTAAATGGTTTAATGCCAGGTAAATTGAATGAAGTCATGAATGAGTTCAATCACGAGAAAGGCACCTGTATAGAGTAAAAATGAAGTTATATAGATTTATATGAGAAGAGTCTGCAGACCCTAAAGCTTTCACATGACTTACAGAAATATGACTTGCAAATGATCATTAACCAGCCCTAGGTTTTTAAGTTTCATATGATTTAAGACTAAGACCAACGCCTTACTATTCTAACTCAAGATCGTCTAAGTAGCAGCTACCCTACAGTGGAAAAGCTATCAAAAGATAAAACAGAAAGGAAAATGTAAACTATATGCGTTTTCCTTGTATCTAAGATTGGTCCAGGGGCACGAGATACAGAATTCAATTTATTCATGTCAAAGTTCCAGGCCGTCTAGCTGATGGCATGATACAATGGCCTTTTTCAGATCCATAAATATTCGATATCAGTGCAAATAAACATAGGAACAAAAGAATGCTCAATAATGAAACAGAAGTACATAGGATTCGATTAACAATAACATATCAAACTATAGCAAACATACTAGAGCACTTCAACACGCAGATGCAAACATATAGTTTTTCGTCCATGGCCAATCGTCTGACACAGGAATTGGTTTCCATACTCTGTGGATGTCTACTTTCGCAAAAATACATACTAATTTCAACAAATAGCTAAATCAATAAAAGCAAAAGCATAAACTCGAAAAATTAAAGCAGAAGCATGTACAAACTCAATCACATAACAAGTGTGTTTGAATCCTACTGTACACAAAAAATGTATCCTAATCTATCTGATCCATTATCAGTATTAAGATCATGCTACACGTAGAATCAGCAAACGAAACATTCATTTAATTGAATCACACGAATGCAGATCGTAAACGCGTGAAAGTTAAATTACAAAAAAAAAAAAAAAAGAAGTTCTTATACTCGTACGTCGATTCGTATACCTGCTCGTAGCTTCTGAAAGCGCAGGGCTGAACCTGTGGCTTCCGAGAGAGAAACCATGAACTATACAATCCGAATTACCAGCAGTCTTCGTTGATAAACCTTGCGGAGGACACTTCTCCTATGGGTGTGTTTGCGTTCGGAAGGGAAGGGAGGGCGGACGAATGGGAGAGATTCAGGAAAATTTTGCCGCCTTACCGCTTATGGAGTTCCCTCCTTTTTGCGCGCGCTACATGGCGAGTGAGTGTAATTGGTTGAAGTTCAAAAACGGGCCGTGAATAAATTGTTGAATGCGATTCTCGGCTCTAGTTTGGGCTCAACTTTGGAGATCGTGTCATTTTAAGCCGGGTATACAACTGTGTTACGACATTTTGGGCCTTCTCGTTTGCCGATCCATATCATTGTCTTCTTCTAGTTGTGCATAGTATTTGATTTTCATAATGTTTTGATTTGTACTTTGCGTGTTTTGTTTTTTGTGTTTATTAGATAAAGAGAAAAAAATAAAGATAAATAAGTTTGTATTTGAAATAAATAGTATTGCTAATCCTTTGTGGAACCGAACCTTGGTGGTACTTGGTGTTCTTGGTGCAACCGTTAGTTTAGGTTGCCGGCCTTTTGTGGCTGTGAGCATAACCAACTCCGGATCTGGCTTCTGAGCCTTGTTTATTAGATTCTTCATATTTTCTGATTTCTGTAAATTGCTATTCGTTTATTATCTGTAATCCGTTTATATTAAAGGGTTTTCTAAACCCACGATATTGTGTAATAGTTAACGGTAGGTTTTGATATTTTGTTATCCTTTCTGAAAGGCCTATACCCAACAGTGGTATCAGAGCCCAAGCGATTCTAAGATCCAATGTGAAAAACGGTAAGATCTGACCTCTTTTATTATTCTGTTGCGATTAAAATTGCTAAGGTAATTTTATTGCCTAGTGCATGATAAAATCTATCGTTGAAGCTCTGTGCTATTATTTTTTTAATACTATAAAATTGCTTGGTGCATATTTTTTTGTTTGAGTATATTTTTGTAAAATTTTGAATCTGTGAAAAACATTTTCTAAAAATTTTATGTGATAAATTTCTGCACAAATTTTTTTAGTGACCTACCTTGTGATTATTTTTATTAAGTGACTATTTAGATTTCCAATTTTTTTTAACTATTAAATTGTTTTTGTACACTGTAAGAAAGGGAAAAACCTTTTTTTTTTTAACTGTTTTTGTGCATAGATTGATTTCTTAGTTTGAGTTTATTTGTTAAACTTGTGGACAAATTCTTTTAAGAAAATTCTTTGTCCAACATTCTGAAATTTTTTGATACTTGTGAAGTTATTGCTTTATAAAATAATCCTGTGGTAAAAGGCCTGCTTAAGAACTGATAATTGTTAATTTTGGTTTGTGCTAAATTTATGACTATGTTACTGTATGTAATCAAATTTTTTGCTTTGTGCAAATCATACTAGAGATATTGTGCTTTGTGCATAAATACCTTGCTCAGTGCAAAACTTACGTGAGCATTGCTTAGTGCAATATTTTCTTGCTGGATTTTGCTTTGTAATATATCATTCTGCTGCTTAGTGCATAGAACAATTTATATCTTTGTTGGAAGTACTGTATTACCCTGTGATTAAACCCTGCTTGTCATTAACCCCGTGACCCCAAAACCTACTATTCCCTCACCTGGCCGGACCCTTGAGGTCGTCGGGTATCTGGTTTTGAGGTGTAGTCAAGGGCCCCTCAGTGATTATTTTGCATTATTATTACTCTGATTATTATTGTTGTGAATGGCTGGATAAATCATGCAACCGTTTGATGGAAAAACTGATTTTTCAATATGGCAACAGAAAATGAAATGAATTTTGGTACAACAAAAGGTTTTTAAAGCTATTGACGGAAAATTTCCTGCTAATTTTTATGAGGAAAAGAAACTAGGAAATGATGAATTTGCCTATTCCTCTATTATCTTAAACTTGTCTGACACTGTTTTAAGAAAAGTGGGTAAACAAAGTTCTGCAAAAGATTTATGGGATAAGTTAGAGGAACTTTACACTGAAACCTCTTTGCCAAGTAAACTTTTTATGCTTGAATTTTTTTTTCGTATAAACTGGATTTATCCAAAAATATTGAAGAGAATCTTGATGATTTTACTAAACTGATTCAGGATATTAAGCTAACTGGTGATAAGAATATTGATGACTATACTCCAATAGTTTTGTTAAATGCTATTCCTGATGCGTATGGTGATGTAAAGGCTGCCATTAAGTATGGCAGGGATAATGTGAGTCTAGAAACTGTAATAAGTGGTCTAAAAAGCAAAGAAATGGATTTAAAGACAAATAAAATAAGTCAGTCTGAGAATGAAGTAAATTTTATAAGAGGAATGACTAAAAACCGAGAGTACAGTAATAGAAGACATAGTAAAGATAGGAAAAAATGTGATAGTGAGTCTGAATCTAGTGAAAGAGATGAGTCCAGTGATAGGAATAATAAATTTAGAGAAATACGGTGTTATAATTGTGGTAAAAATGGGCATTATATTAAAAATTGTAAAGCGCCAAAAAGAGACTACAAGAAAAAAGAAGAAGACAAAAAGGATTCTGATAATTTTTGTGAAGAAGTGTTTTAACTCTACTCTGAATTTTGCTTAGTCCATTACTGTTGATTGACTTGGTGATTGCTTAGTGCGAAAAATGACTTGGCTTTGTGCTAAATCTGTTTTAATTCCGCTTAGTGCATAAGTGCTTTGTGTAATGGCTTAGTGCATAGTTCCTTTGTGTTTTTTGTGCCTTTGTGGCTAGTTGTGCCTCGGTGGCCTGATGTGCCTTGGTGGCTGTTATTTCCATTTATGGATTGAGCCTTGGTAGCTGGTGAGCCTTGGTGGCTGTGAATTGCTTAGTGCTAAAGTTGTTGCTTCGTGCTACCCTGTGCTAACCTATGTGTGTTCTTGAGGTGTTTTTTGCAGGAACCTCGCAGGTGATCTGGCTATGATGATAACCAAGATCTGGATACTTGGACTGGGCTCCCGTTTTTTTGGGTCCTGGTCCAAGGGGGGATGTTGTAATTAGTTTGGGCCAGGACCAATTTGGTAGGCCCGCTCTGGCTCTCCTTATTCTCATTTGATGGCCCAAGAACCCACCACCAAGTCAGGCCCACGACCCATCCGTACCCGACCCGGTTACCTCATAAGGTTTTGACTAGCCCTAACCCTAATCATTCTATCCTCTCATCTTCTCTCTTGCGCCGCTCCTTCGTCTTCTCACCTCTGAATCCTCCCATTGTGTCTTCAATGGCATTGGAACTATGTTCCGCCGTCTCTCTCTCCTCTCGGCATAAATTCTTACTGTCTATTTATGGCCTCACTTGGATCCTCCATTGTAAGGCGAAAAATATCGAAATACTCTCTTCTACTCCTACGAAAATCCGAAACTTTCTTTGTGAATTTTTCCTCGGTGGAAACTGCTAATCCTTTGTGGAACCGAACCTTGGTGGTACTTGGTGTTCTTGGTGCAACCGTGAGTTTAGGTTGTCGGCCTTTTGTGGCTGTGAGCATAACCAACTCCGGATCTGGCTTATGAGCCTTGTTTGTTAGATTCTTCATATTTTCTGATTTCTGTAAATTGCTATTCGTTTATTATCTGTAATCCGTTTATATTAAAGGGTCTTCTAAACCCACGATATTGTGTAATAGTTAACGGTAGGTTTTGATATTTTGTTATCCTTTCTGAAAGGCCTATACCCAACAAGTATATTTAGATTTTTGTTTTAAGATAATATAAAATAGTTTAAAAGAAGTGGTATATGTTTTATGTTGGGGTTTGGGAGACAAATGTTATTGTTGATTGTCAAATCATGTTTTCTTTTATATAAATATTATATGTTTAATGTTGTATTTTTTGTTGACAAAAAAATACTATTTAGTGTCAAATCATGTATTTTATAATTATATATATAAGTGTGTGTATATATATTATATTATATATAAAAAAATTCAAAAATAAAAAAATAACACCCAGATAAGATGTATATATATTGATTGTCAAATTATATATTTTTATATATTTATATATATATATATATATAATGTGTATATACAAAATATTTTGTTTGTGATTGAAATATATATACATATATATGTATGATTAGATATATACTTGGGATGAAACAAAAAAAAAAGAAAGAATTACAAACAATTAAAACAAACTTAAATAAAGTTTAAAAACTTATATTGATTTTGGTCCATCTTAGAAATGACCAAAATCAAATTCAAACATATTGCCACTTCTCCGCCTTGTTTAATCAACAGAAAGGAATAAGCAAACATGGAGCCGAATCACAGCATGAGGAAATCATTTTGCACCATATCTTGGTCAAATCATTCAACCATACAAAAAAGCCGGCGGCACAACAAAATCTAGAGAGTGGGCCACTGTAACCCACTACGGAATCACGGGCCTAAATAATTTTACCATATCTTTTTCATTTTGCTTTTTCGATATATTATTTTATCCCAACTTTGATAGAATTCCGAATTTCACCCACCCCACCAACAAAAAGAGCAAACCAAAATTCCGCGTCACCCTCACTTCTGATTCGCGCGCCCATAGGACCAAATAACTCCTTTCGTCAAATCTAAAATTACCCTTTCACCCTAGGGAATGGGGATCATCTTGTCACGCTGACGTATCCTTTGTTTCTAATGGTGAATGTGAAATATTGTACTAATCAGATTCCCCAATTCCACACTAATCTTGTTGATTAGATAAATCTTTCAACTAATGCCAAAAATAAGAAAATAGTAAACTTATTGGCATGTTTTCAATAAAAAATTTCAAAGCCTAAATATAATTTTAGTTGTTTACATACTTAATGATCATTGAATTATAAAAATTTATTGAATATACTGCATTTCAATCGACCTAATATAAGAATAAATGAACTATTGTCTCATTTTGACATTTCTATCATTTCAAACTCAGTTTTGCATAAAATACACACATATTCTAATCCTATTTTGATATTTTACCATCCTACGAAGGGTTGTTCATGCCTTACCATTATTCTATCCCGTCATTTTACATAAGTGCATGATGTGGGATGGTTTTATAAGGGGGTCAAAAGTGGTATAAATTATGCCGAATAACAAACATTTGTTACGTTCAAGGGGGTAATATGCATTCAATTGGGAGCCAAGAGCTAAAAGGAATATTGAGATTAAGATTACTTCATTTGGCAAAGACTTCACCTCTTCCCGACAGTCGGAGGAGAAACGGAGAGAGAAGAAAACCCCTGGTGATGGCGGTGCTTCGGGTTTTATGAGATTGCAGGTTCATCACTTGGCGTAAGAGTTCGATGGAAATGCCCGGTAGACGATCGAATTACAGTTTACTAAGCCAAAATCCCGACGAGCCATATTATCACCACCCACCGCCTCAGCAGGCAAAGTTCTCCGCCGGCGGAGGGGGACAATTGGCTCAGCAGCCTCTTTACTACGAGTCTAACTCAGGAGAGAAGAATAGGTTGAAGTACGAGAGAGCGGCGGCCTTCGATTGGGACGCGATTGATCAACGATCTATTCAGGCGCAACCGCAGCAAAGCCGGATAGGAACGGCGGCGTTCCCGGGGTCTCTTGGACTGCAGACGCAATCGAGTGGGAGCAGCTTCGGTGAGAGCTCGATCTCGGGGGATTGTTATGTACCCTCGTTTTCGAACCCCGAGGTGGCTTTTAGTCATTTAAGTGATGCCGGCGGTGAGTTCACGGTGAAGGCAGCAGAGGTGTCTATTGGCGGTGGAGGCTCATCGTCTTCAAAGAGCTGGGCGCAGCAGACGGAGGAAAGTTATCAATTGCAGCTGGCCTTGGCTCTTCGTCTCTCCTCAGAAGCTACCTGCGCTGATGACCCTAATTTTTTGGATCCAGTGCCTGACGAATCCGGGTTGGCTGCTTCTTCATCGCCCGCATCTGCAGAGGCCATTTCTCATCGATTCTGGGTAACATAAACCAAGCTCCAGACAAGACTTTTTTGTAGTTTCTTTTTCTCTTTGGGGTTGAGTAAGGTTATTTGCACGAAATCAATTGCTAGTTAGGGATGAAAGGCCATTGCTTGCTCGTCTGCCGGGCTAGGACGGGGGAATTATTTATACTAATTCCGTTAGTTCACCAAGTCATTGAAATTTGTGTTTTCTCAGAAGACACATTATTGCAAATATCATGAGAAGTATAGCTTAAAGAATGATGGATTGGCTGTGGATGTTATTGGGCCCATTTTTAGATGAGGGATATGAGTGGAAAGTGGTGAAGGATTGCAGGGTTGAGCAACACATGTGAAGAATAATCTTCCAATCACTTAACTTTCATGGGTGAATTTAGAAACTGAATCATCATCCTGTTATCTAGTGGCTTTAGTTGTCAAGCGAGGAATCTTTATTTCTATATGGAATGGCGTCGATGCACTTCAGAGAATAATTTCTTCTTGGACAAGTTAGACATGTAGCTAATATGAATAGGCGATGGATGAAGGCATGAATCCAAGACTTCATATTGAGATGCGAAATTGATGTTCTTTATAGCACAAAAGTGATTTTTAGGCATGCTACAAATTTACTGCTCTAATCATGACTTATGAGTATAATTGGCTAAGTTCCAAAAATATATTAATTGTGATAACTTATTTCCACCATATTAACAATTTATGCGCTTTGGTATGCTGCCTTGTTAGGTTCTTTATCTTCTTACTTTGGTAGAAAGAATTAGGACAGCAGTAATTGTGTGTTCAGTGTTCGTGAGAGAGAATACCGGTGAGATTGGGTGTTCAGCATTAAGCTTAAGCTTCTGAAGATCGACTGTGCTTTTCTTTTTCTTTTTTGGTTCCTTTGAAATTTGGTGTACAAGTGGTTTGGGATGCTAAACTTTGGTGAGGCGAAATCTCCCTTTTATCTATTTGCTTTTTATTTTTTATGCAGGTGGCACCTCTTTGTTATAGAGGCAACAGAACCCGTAAACAAAAGGACTTAAGAGGAACATGTTAAATGAAAATCTAAATGCTGAAGCTTAAAAGCCTTCCTTGGAAGATTGACCAAACACCTTCTAGTTCAAGTATTCTTCCAGTTATGTATGATTTAGAAAATTCAATGGTACGCCTAAGAATTCTGAGACTTGATTGCTTAAGATTTAAGAAATATAGGGAAGCTTGCTCCTGATGTATAGCATTTCACTTGTGGCATTTGAATCATGATCTCTTTGCATGAATCAAATTGAATTGCAGATCTCGTCAAGTTATGTTGGACTAATGATTTACCTTTTAGCTAGGAAAAAACTCTTCTTTCTATAGAAGGCATGCATGGAGAATAGAAATGAATGTAAGATTATTACTACATAACATAGTTCATTACCTAATATGATACACAAGGGCAAGTGAAGGATCATAAGGAATATCTCCTCGAGAAATGATTTTTTGGCATTCTCCTATGTGGCTAAGTATCTATCAGTTTATGGTTTTTCATTCTGTTTTATAATTCCCTGACTTGAGATTTCATGGTCTCTTACATTTTAAGTTTGTTTACATCAGGTAAATGGCTGCTTATCGTACTTTGACAAAGTTCTAGATGGGTTTTACATGATTCATGGGATGGATCCATATGTTTGGGCTCTGTGCTCTGATCATCAGGAAAATGGCCACATTCCGTCCATTGAATCCTTAAAGACTATTGATCCTGCCTTTGTCTCTTCAGTTGAAGTGATCTTAGTAGATCGACAAGGTGATCCCAGCTTGAAAGAATTGCAGAATCGGGTCCATACCTTGTCATCTAGTTGCACCACCACAAAAGAAGTAGTTGAGCAGCTTGCAAAGCTAGTATGCAATCATATGGGGTGAGTATTAGAAGCTACTAGTTTATTTTTTAAGCTAATTCTTTTATATGACAGTTTTGCTTTCTGTCTTCCCTAGGGGTGCAGCTTCCAGTGGGGAAGACGACTTAGTTACTGTTTGGAAAGAGTGCAGTGATGACTTAAAAGATTGCTTGGGGTCCACTGTGCTGCCAATTGGCAGTCTGTCCATCGGACTATGCAGACACCGTTCTCTGCTATTCAAAGTATGCTTTTGTTACCTTTTTTTGCAATTATTTGTTGGTTGCACTTGCGCTTGCATCTTGTAAACCATATTATGAACAACCTGCAATTTGCCTAGAGCTGCCTCACATACCGAAGTTGTTCTGATTTCTTGCCATAAAATAGGAAAGGAGTTTACAATTTTTCTCTTGCAGAACACACTAAGACGTGTTTGGTTACGTACAATCTTGTCATCACTGAAAACAAATATGGAACCTTTCTGAATTTAACTTTTTGAGAACTAGAGACACCATCATTAACTACACTCCTCATGAAACAGCCAAGTTCCGGGTTCTGCTTGCAGGGCAGTCTTTTCATTGAATCCAGGTAACTTTCCGGTGTAATTGCAGTAATATAAATGGAATTAACAGAACCCAAATATACTTGAAGTGAAAAATACAGAGAAAGTATAAGCTGCCTATCCCAATGTTCATAGGAGGTTGCTGGTCTCCATTGTACCTACATACTTTTCAGTTGAAATTCAGTCAAACAAAGGAGACTGAATCATGTAAATAATAGAACTCAAATTTTCTGATGTAAAAAAGACAATGGAATATTAGCTGCTAATAAAACTGGAAGCTCCAGGACACCCTCACCCAAGCTTGATAGCCAGCATTGAAGCATCACTGAAGCTACTTGAATCATCTCTAGTGTTGTCCTTCTTCAACGCCCTACATGACCTTTTTTTGAAAGGCAAGCTTGTTGCAGTCATATTATTTCTTATCGATCTGAATGCCTACGGTCCTAGCTTTCCTGTGGAGTGTCTTGGAGAACTTTTGGTGAATTTGACAAGAATGGACAAAGAGAGAGCAGGGGTGGAGGTGAAGTGGACAAAGGAACAAAGTTGAGAAATTCTTTCACATCTTTGTAGTTGTTAGGGGTCGAGAACTGAATTATTTACAAAAGCCTCCATTTGCCCTTGTAATGTTTCTATACAATAGAAACTGTCTCCTTCTGCAGTTCCATATTTTGCTTATGTATCTAAATGTTTCAGAGAAAAGGAAAACATAATCTAGTGAACTGACACATCCTCTTTCTTTATCTTTCCACTGTCTCCTTATCTAAATGTCTCCTTCTGCAGTTCCATATTTTGCTTATGTAATATATTTCTCTCATTTGCTATTAGATGCACTGTTGGAGAATGTTGTTTCTATTTGCAATTAAATTTATTGTTTGGCAGGTTTTAGCTGATATTATTGGATTACCATGTCGAATTGCAAGAGGATGTAAGTTTTGCACTAGAAATGATGCTTCATCATGCCTTGTCAGATTTGGGCTTGACAGGTATACATTTATTAGGATGCTTTCATCCATTTATTCCGTGTAGGACAAAGAATAAAAATGTACTTCTGTGGTTGAAAGATGGACAGCCAGATTCTAATAGCATATTATCTTGAATTTTGATTTTAATAAAAAATGTCATAAACTGTCAACTAACATTAGAAGGAAATAGCACCCACTTTTATCAGGAATATGTTATCAAGATATAGGATGGTCAAATTACTGTGATGGTCTCACTTTACAGTATATTTGTGTTACCTGTTGTTATGTGCTGGGATGGAGGAAACAGTATTTTGTACTGCCTAATCTTTGTTGTTATTTCAATTATTTGAGAGATTGATCTGAACTGCTTAACTTTTATTGCCCCTGTTGTTGTGCATTGTTCTTGTGTGCTGCATTCATGCTTTTGCTAATAGTAGACATAAATGTGCACAACTGCTAGACTAACTTATCCATTTTGATGTTGATGTCCCAGGGAGTATCTTGTTGATTTGGTTGAGAAACCAGGATACTTATTTGAGCCTGATTCCTTGCTCAATGGTCCTTCTACGATCTCAATTTCTTCACCTTTACGCTTGCCACGATTTAGGCAGGTGGAACCCGCAATTGATTTCAGGTTGCTGGCCAAACAGTTTTTCTCAGATTTCCAGTCTCTTAATCTCGTGTTTGATGATTCTTTAGCAGGTAAGTATCTATTCAACTGGTTTTCTTTCAGGTTTCACACATAGCTGCGACTAATTTACTTTACTTTTAGAATGTCTCTAACCGCTATGTGGGTGGCTGAGTATAAAATGGATCCACTTGATTGGTTTGGATCAGATCCAATATTGTTGTAGCACCCTCTTTGCAAGATTTTTCATGTGATTCAAATCTTCTCACCTGGACATGTTAAACCAATTTTTTTTCTTCCAAATTAATTTTGTATTTTGATAACGGAGAACAGGGAGGGAGACAGAAACAATTAAAAGAAATTTAGCTCAGTACTTCACAAACGAGTGGAATTACTTTCTATAGTTAAATCTTTTTTCTGTATGCTGAATCCTGTTCTTCCTGCAACATGACAGCTTTGGGAACCAGAATCAATTCTTTGCATCTCTTTATGATAGACTGTAAAACTTTGAAGTTGATTGTCCTAGGAGTATCTGTGTTGTACTTATGGTGAACTTTATCATGGAAAGCTTTGGTTGCATTGTGTAAGTTAAGTGCAATCTATTTGGTATGGAAAGGTCTTGGTATTTACCATGAAACGGGGTACAACCCTGATTTTCGTAAGGGTAAATGCCATGATTGAATAGTTGATGTTGTTGCAACTGGGATTGGAGTCAACAAGAGCTGACATTAGGCTAAGTTTGGCCCAAGTTGATTATATTCACAATTACTCCAAGTTTGGTTGTAGAATTGTTTCATTACCATTATTTCCTGAATGTTGAGGTTTGTGCTAGGATTGCTTGCCTTTTGCTGAGCTAATATGGATGTAAAGTCATGCCACTTCGGGAATTGCATTTCATCCATTGATTAATGTTGTCTGCTCGGTGGCGATACTCCTTTTACCATATTATTTGTTGTGGTTTCATATCTCAGATTGGCAGATTAATCTTTGGTTTGGTTGGATTGAACTTTGAGTTGAAATATTGTTATTGTTTGTGACAGCTGGAATTGTAATTGGTGGAGATACTGGTGATTCCATGCATCCTAAACAATCAGAAAGGAATAATGCTGATAGAAACAGCTCCCCTCCCAGCTCAAACAATCGAGAGGAAATATTTAGCACGCCATTTCCCACAAATTCCTGGATAAAGGTTCGTGGTAAAGAGCAATTGCTTTCCAAACAATCGAATGCTCAGGATGTTCTAAGCTCCATGAATGTTGTTGAAGGCTCAATTCCTTTGAATCTTATTCCTCCATTTGGACATAAAGATGTTCAGCCATTTATTCCCCCACTGGATCTGGGAGTACATAGAACTAACCATATGAGGTTTGGTGAAAGAGGTCAATTAGTTCCATCTAAAACAAGTGAATTTACCTTTGAAATCGACGATCTAAACATTCCCTGGAGTGATCTTGTTTTAAAGGAGAGAATTGGGGCAGGTATCTTCTTCTCCTTGGTCTGAGTTGTTGCTTAATACCAACTCTATTGTTATTATATTATGTTGGAGAAAGTAGCAATTTCCTAGTCGTCTTAATTGTATGCATGACAATTTGTGTCCTTCCTTTTACAGGTTCCTTTGGAACAGTTCATCGTGCTGAGTGGAATGGTTGTGTAAGATATCTATCCTTTTGTTCTTAAGATATGTTGCACATACTTGTTAGCTGTAGCCTTGAATCCTCTGCCCATTCTTTTTTATGTTTCTTTGTCAATTCTAGGTCCATTATTTTTGTGATCAGGCAATGTTCCGTATTATGAATATTCTGAGATTTCTTATTTCCTTATTGGGTTTTAATCACTTAAATCTTACAAGAGCTGATACCTTTCAGGATGTAGCAGTGAAGATTCTCATGGAACAAGACTTCCATGCAGAGCGGTTCAAAGAATTTTTACGAGAGGTAGGCTCAGACACTCTCTGGTCAACCTTTCTTTACCTACTTCCTTTGTTGCTTTAGTGTAACTTTCTTGCTTGGTTTAGGTGGCAATTATGAAAAGATTGCGCCATCCAAATATTGTGCTCTTTATGGGTGCTGTAACAGAACCGCCAAACTTGTCCATAGTAACAGAATATTTATCTAGGTATTTTGTTAAGCCTTAACTCCAAATCTTATTTGTCTTAGTTACTTTACGGTGGATAGCTCTATTCCAACTGTCTATGAGTTCACTTTTTCATTTCAGAGGTAGTTTGTATAGACTTTTGCACAAACCTGGTGCAAGAGAGGCAATGGATGAGAGACGTCGGCTGAGCATGGCTTATGATGTGGTATGAGTTCCAATCCTCTTGTTCTATTTTTGGGCCTAACTCCTCTCTTACTTCGAAAATGTAGATTTTTAAGTTATACTTTTTGTACAGGCAAAGGGGATGAACTATCTGCATAAACACAACCCTCCTATTGTTCATCGAGACTTGAAATCTCCTAATCTCTTGGTTGACAGGAAGTATACTGTGAAGGTAAGAAATATGATATCTTCAGCTTGCATCTGCACCTTTCATGCAGGAGAGATCATTTCATGTAGCTGAGTTTATTATTTAGATATTCATATATTTTCTGAATAATCAGTAATATAGATAGAAGTGGTATTGGTCATCATTCATTATGGACAATTAGCATGTTCGATCTTGTTGCTTAGAATATTAATAGATTTCTCCGTCATCTCAAAAGTTGTGTGTTACTTTCATGAAAACTCTTGAAAATGATTGGAACTGATGTTCCACATCCTATGCTCCTCCCCTGTTGCTTCATCTATTTTGAATGAGCATCCGGATCTTAATTGCTTGCCTATTCAACAAACGCCAGATATGTAGTTCCATTCTGGTTGTCTGTGTCCTTGTTCTTGTTGAACTTTCTATATTTACTGGCCTTCTTTCTTTTCGTCTGTTTAGATCCTTACTATGTAATGTCTTCATCAGGTCTGTGATTTTGGTCTTTCCCGTTTAAAAGCAAATACGTTTCTTTCATCCAAGTCTGCTGCTGGAACTGTAAGTTTAATTGCCTATATGCAATGATTTAATGTGTTAATCTTTCTGACGGACTCTTCAGTGGATAAGAAGAAACTGCTTTTCTTTCCTTTGTAGCCTGAGTGGATGGCACCTGAAGTGCTTCGTGATGAACCATCAAATGAAAAATCAGATGTGTACAGTTTTGGCGTGATTTTATGGGAGCTGGCAACGTTGCAGCAACCCTGGAGTAACTTGAATCCTGCACAGGTTGGTGAAGTGGTTTTGATAATCAGGGATAGAACCTTTGAACACTAGTCTTGTATCATTTGCATTGTGATGGCACCATTAGAAAAGTTAAGAAAGAAAGAAATGGAGAACAAACAACATTAAAAAAAACGAAAAGTGGAAAAAAATTGAACAGGCTGAACCTTGTCAGTTTCTCCTGGTAATCATTTTCCCCTTTCGGATTGCTTTTGAATTAAATACGTCTTTTTGTTTAGCGATTGCTGCAACTTTTGTGTTGTTTACTGGTATTCTCCTTGAGCTTATTACATACAGAGATTTTCTTTTGTTCTTCAACATTATAGGTGGTGGCAGCTGTTGGTTTTAAGGGAAAAAGGCTTGAAATTCCACGAGATGTGAATCCACAAGTTGCAGCCCTTATTGAAGCAAGCTGGGCCAAGTGAGTGGTTATCTGGTTAATAGTCTAAAGTTGGATTTAGCGGGTATAGGGTAGGACTTATCACTACAGGAATTTTAGTGGATTGCATGCTAATCTGAGATAATTTCAGTGGCCTTATTTTTTAGTATATTTTTCACATGCATTTTGGTCGGAACGTCTTTATTATATAGTTTGGCATATGACTGATGGTCCTCTTCTGCTACTCTTACCTCTTCACACATTTTCACTTCTATTTACTTTTATGCACTTTCTGTTGCTTCAAGTTTTTAGCAATTAAATTTTCACTTGAACTTCAGGAAATTTTCATGAAAATAATTAATTTTAGACAATATGGGACCAATCAGAGTTTCTGGACTGACCCACCCACCAATTTTTAGCATTTCCATAAGTAGACCGATCCTAGAGTTGAAAATAATATTTCTTACTCACCTTGATTATTAAATGTGCAGTGAACCTTGGAAACGGCCCTCCTTTTCCAGTATTATGGATTCTTTGAAATCACTGATTAAGTCTCCAACACCAACTCAGCCAGGTTCGGCATAAATGCCCTTGCACACATGAACCTGTTGGCAGCAGGAAAGCTTTCTTTTCTTAAGGTGTCACAGTCTGATTTAATTTCAGGCATGCCAGCTGCTTGGATTTTGTAAGGTTTGTATATTCAGAGAACTATTACTTGACTTGGTCTGATTACGGACTTCAAGTATTTACAGCATTTGAATACTACAAAAACTTTTTAGTATATTGTTAGCATTTGAGTGTTGCCCTAAAATGTTACAACTTAACCTAATTTCTTCTCCCTATAGGACTACAAACCTTGGACAATTTTTGAAATCATCTTAAGGTTTCCCAATTATCTGAATTGTATTGCTGTCAATTTTGGCATGGGTCTAGTTGTTGGATTTTGAATCCTGAAATGCTAGGACCTGCTGTCAGGAAGGGCCTTGATATATACAGATATTTCAGCATGTTATTTATAAAAGCATTTAGTTAATGACTGAATACCCTGAAGTGTTTGTTTACTGAACCGATCTTATCAATGAAACTAGAAATGAGGAAAAATAAATAGAAAAAGATTTTATTTCAAGAAAAGAGTGAATGATTGAAAAGCAGATAGTTGCCTTCTCAGAATTTATAATGACGAATGTAAGCCTTAAACGGTGTTCCAAGTATATACCCAATAATTGACCTAGAGTTTACATTGATTTGGAATCTAACATTGCCCTCTTATGTTTCTGCAGGTACCCATGTACATAGCAGGTCTTCCAGGATACTGTATCTTTTTTCTCAGTCGAATGTCATTTTAGAGAAGGAAGCCTGAGAATTTGTGTTTTCTTATTGAAGTCACTGCAAAATTGTTTTAACTACCCAAAAGTGTCGATGGCAATTGTAAAATGTGGATTTCAATTTGTTAACGAAAGATGCTTATATTGATTGTAATTAACCTTGTTTATAGAAAATCACTTGGCACATAGCTCTTCATTTCGATTTTTTAGTGTCTATTCATGGTATCAGTGGTTGAAGAGGCACTCAGGCCTTACCTTCAGACTTTGAATGCAATGGAACTTGATAGTCAAGTCGATAATATTATCAAGAGAAATATATAAGTAATAAATGGTCCAGTGGACAACTATACGGACAACAAAACCTGCAATGCCATGATTCAGAAGCAGCAACGAAAAGCCCTACTCATCCTTATATTTCTAAAACTATCGTCTGCAGGATGCTCTATTGGATCTTTAATTATAACTAAGGAGAGTCATCATCCATCCACCCCCCAATGCCTGAACTTCCTGCTTGCTGCAGTGAACCTATGCCACAAATATCCGACAACCCACCATCGATACCTAACTCTGGCACATCATAATTGCCAAGATTACTCCACAACTTTGTGGTAGAACCAGAAATACCAGCACCAGGTCCAAAACCAGTGTTCCACACATCTTCCATGGCCGTGTTTCCATTCCCTGCTATTGAGAATTCAGGAAAACTATTCTCCATCAGGAAGTCCTCTGGAAAAGAGACAAAATACTCGTTTCTTGATTGTGGCTGTGTCGTTGTTGAACTCTTTCCTGTCAGAACTGGATCCATGGACTGTGCTTGCTCCTGTGTACGAAGGAATTCATGTACCATTGCCAATTCATCTTCAACCTGAGATGCCACGTTCACTGCACCAAAAAGCGGGCTGTCCCCTATATTTTGCGATGAGATAACAGGCAACTGTTTGAGTGCAGGTGGAACAGAATCAGGTATTGCAGAGGGGAAAGCAGAACTGTAGGGCTCCAGCTGCGAACTCAATGTGCTTGGTTCCTGAGCCTGATGTTTTACAAATTTCCGCATTGATCTTGGCGAAGTAATGCTCTTTTGCTCCCTGGTCTCCTGAAGCCGAGCTAGAATTGCAGGGTTCTTGAACATTTTAGCCAAGAATGAAACCATCAGCTTTTGTCGTTTCTCTGCTTCCTCAAGCTTCTCCTTAACAATTTCCATACGCTGAACCGTACCACGCTGCTGTTGATGCAATTCGACCAACTCCTGCATCATGAAACTTCTCTCTTCCCTCAAACGTTCGATTTCACCTCCCAGTGCAACTTTCCCTGCCTCGCTGGGTGAGCCACAGGAGCTCCCAATCTGCTGAGACTGATGTGATTTGCGCCTTTGGATTTTCTTCAACAGATGCCTCTGCCCTTTTACAAATCCTTCATTGGTGAATTCCCACTTATCTGCATCAATTTTGCGAAATCCCTGTGTGTATATAAACCCAAAAATCATTCATAAGCGAATCAGCTTTGAAGAAAATTCCAAATAAGGATAGGGACAGATTCAACAGATGTTGCAAGAAGGTATTTTGCAGTATAGCAATAAGAGCAGAAACAATATTTTCGCATCAAAATGGAAGAAATAAGTCAGATGAATAAAGCTTGCTAAATATTCCATGGAAGCTTAAACTCTACCTGTGAACGGATGCACATTCCAATCTCATCGGTCCATCGGAGGAAGTTGTAAAGAAGATTTAGAAACTCAGCACTATTCTATAATCACTATAACACGTCTGATACATCATCAAGATTCAAAGCAGCTCTAATACAATTTCAGTAGAGACATCTCAAACAGGAAAATCCTTCTCACTCGAGAAACCAAAAAATTCTACTCTAGTGTACTTCTGTACAAATCCCCCAATCTATACAAATTACATCAGCTCATACAATTGCAAAAGGAACATACAAAAAAAGATTGGAATGGAATCCTCAAAGGTTTAATTTACATAGTTGAAAATTCTCAGAAACAAAAACAAAGAACTGTAGCAAAAGGAAAAGGAAAGAATCAATATATACACAGACCAAGAGCATCCCAGGGATAACTTAAATCGATACCCACATATGTATTGAGCTGCCGAACAAAGCTTGAGAAGTTGTTGTGCTTGAAATTCCTAGGCAAAATCGTCCTCGCAAACTCTACAGGATCCCACACAACAAAGCTATCGCCCCTTTCTCCCCAAGAAATTATGGAATCCAATGAAGGGTCGTCCACCAAATCATAAGTCTTTGAGAGGAACGGTGGGATTGGGTTCTCATGCAAGAAGTCCAAAGGCTTCGGCACACCCGACAGACTCTCCTCTCCTGCTGCTCGACTCCCCGCAACGCCGGCTTTGAATTCAAATGGAGACGCCATCGACAAAGGCAGAGGAAAGGATTGCGGAGGTGGAAACGTCGTCGTGCCAGGTAGGTGTTGAAAGCCATCGGGATCCATGATGTTTTCTCGTACGACAGGAGGGATTAATCAGTATATACTGCTCGAAGGAAACCTCCCGGGAGATTTCGAGGTGCAGAGGGAGGAAATTATCCAGGTGAGTTTTTGTAGATTTTCCGTAAGAGAGCATGAAAATCTTGTAAATGATAAAATTGGGGTGTGAGGAGAGTGGGCCTGAATATATATACGTATTGCCGGCCCTGAATCCGAGAAAATATCAAGAAAGTGGAGTAAGGCGGTGGAGGGGTGTGGTTGCCACGCAGTTTCCTCTTCATCAATTCACAGTACTGCAGTAACATTTTTCCCCAGTACTCTATAAACACTTCCAACCTAGCAAAAGTAAAGCATGTATACACCTACTATACCTACATGTTCAATATATGTATATAATTATACGTAGAGTATACACACACGCAGGAGAACTGTTGGTTGCAGTAAGGAAGATGAGGGCGTGTGTGAAGGGTAACAGTAGATAGGTGGGGGCCAGTAGGGATGAGATTTTTTGGGCTATGTGAGAAGTGATTGGTCCATACGTGTAACTGTTATTTTCGGACAGTTTGAGTTGAGTTTGAGGTTTTACTCAACTGTAGTGTGTTTGAATTCAGGGGCGGCTACCTCGCTCCAGTTTAGCCAATGAGATTGCGGGATTTGGGGCAATGTCGAGATTGTGAGGGGCCACCCGGCCACCAGTGCTGCGACTGGGCAGCGGCAGACTTCCCAATTAAGTAAATGTACTGTGCTTTTGTTTCCTCTAGCGGGTTTTGTACAGTGGTCAAATGCACGTGCATGTGAACTGCTACTAAAACGGTGAGTAGCATTTATTATCAGTAGCGGTGCAGTGCAAATTCGATGTCTATGGAAAAATATTTAAATAATTAATCTTTTTATAAATTGGTTATCCATCATAGATAATGGCTTCGAAAATATAAAAATACCATAAATTGGAAAAGTTTGGAGAATATTTTAATAAATTAAATACTATTGAAATCAATATTTGTTATAAAATTTTATCGATTAAAAGTAATGAATTAAAGACTGAATTCAAATATTCAACAATTAGTATTTTAGGTTGAAAGAATACAAGGTTGGAAATTTATTTTGAAATGGATTTCTACTTTTGGTATCAACACTGTCTACCACTCGAGACAAAAAATATTATATAATTGAAATAATTTATATTTTTATAATTTTTTAATAATAAAAAAAATAATTAAGCCTCAAGCATACTATATATAGCTAATTGCCATAAACTAACAATTATTCGACATAGTCGAAGCACAAAAACGAAAAAAAAAAAAAAAACCCATTTAACTGGAAAAGATAACAGGTTTTCCTCAAACCAGCATCAAGAATCATCTTCCTGCCATTCATGTGACAAGTTAGCTCTACATGGCAAAATGTATCCCAAAGACAAACTAACAGATAATATGATGATTTAAGATTATATCATGAGGCTCGAAATTGATTCGGAAGCAAAATACATGGATTACAGATGAAGATCCTCACACCCACCAAATAATCAAAATAGAATGAAATTAGCCTCAAAACTACAATGCTTGCTGCAGGTTACAACAAGATCACTCAGCATCCTGCTTCTGCTTCTTTTGTGTAGGTTTCTGGCCCTCACCCTTCATCTTAGCTTCACGTCGCTCTCTCTTCACTCCTTTTGCTTTGTTAGCAAGTGGCACACTCCCAACCTACATGTTGAGAGTTTATGAGCAAACAAAGAAACGAGAAATGTGGCAACTCTTTAACAAATGTATATGTAAGATACACTTCTTGATGTAGCAGTCTCGTCTCCAGCGGCTAACTTATCTCTGGATGTCTTTCAATACTTAAGAGATCCAAAAGCACAACTGAGATAACTTTTCTTACCTTCTGATCTGGAATATAAATCTTCCCAATTTTCCCTTGTATAGCATCCTTGACAACATTTTTCTCCTGAACATACAGAAAAGGAACCATAAAATAATTGTCTGTAAGGCATGTGGGAATAAGAGTTACCGAAAGGTAGATTCGAATGAGTTAAAACCTTTTTCTTTTTCAGTTCAGGTGCTGTCTTCATTGCTTCTTTTCTTAGGCTGTCATCAGGATTACGATGCCTCCGAACAACCATATCCATAGATGGGCCAACCTCAACCAGCTCCATCCTTGGCACTACAGTGCCGGACTTTTTAAGACGCAGGGCACAATGAGAGAAAAATATTCTGTTGGGAGACAAGGCTGTGCACAGATAAACACGATCAAGTCCAGCCAGATTCAAGTTTGTCACAACCTGGATAAACCCAGCTACACATTTTCACGACACAGCAAGAAGCAAGAAAATTGAAAAACAGAATAATCAATGAATAAGACAAACCTCCCCACGGAAAAGATCGAGTAAAATTTCCTTTAAATGTTTCAGCTCATCTACGCTCTCAAAAGCTTCTCCAATAAATGCGAAAAAGGGTTTGGACCCAATTTGAGGAGCCAGCTTCTTGTCATACGAGAAAGATCCCATGCTTCTAAATTTTCAACCCAACCTCTATAAGATCATAAATGTGGTGATCATAGGTTCGTCCAATTACAAGATTATTTGGCCGCTTCTTAGAGTGAGAACCAAACTGTACAGGATCAATAGGCAACTTCAGTTAAGTGATGTGGCATGTGGGGATGGACAGAAAAACCACATCATAATATGACATTCACCAGGTAAAGAATGCAAGCACAAGAGATGGTTTTTGATAGTTAACCACCAAACAAACATCTCGTTCCCAAATTCAAAATACAACTTATGCATACTTTTCAAGCCAAAAGTTTCAGTTCCAGAACCCAAAGGAGATTTTTATATGACCTGTAAAAGCCAGTAAAGAGCTTATGACACATAGTGTCCCCAGTTGCCGTTTGTTCTCTTCTCAAGCAGGAGTTTCATATGTCATATATAAGAGTACAAGTTCTTATGTCCAAAGCAGTCCTTCTGGCCAGGATTATCACAGGAGGGCGCAAAAACTAATATGACCTTTAGAGCCTGTACTTGTTGATGGTCTAGACCTACCTACATTGTCGTGCTAAACTCAATCCTTCAGCCATTGTCTTTTTCAAGAAAGCTGATGCAAACTAATCAAAATAATCTGTCTGAACAAATAAAGTCCTCAGCAAATATCCTCATGGAAACAAAAATTTCTCTGTCTATGTCACAAGTGAATGAAACCAAAATTGCAAAGCAGATAGAATATAGTTTTAAACATCTAATACATAAGACGAAGAGAATGTATAAAGATTTAAACTATATGTAACAAGTGACAAAATTTCCAAAAAGAACTTTGAAACACTTTAATCTGCCCTCCATTTTGTGTATAGACATCTCAAGGAATTTTCACATCACACACATTGGAAAAGTCTTCTAAGCCACATACTGCTAAACGACCTAAGACATTCTTTTTGTAATCAGAAGATGCTTAGACTTAATTCTAGATTTGAAAATTAAGCTAACTGATCAGCTATTTGTCTACTTTTCCCTGATACCCGTCACAATCTTGAAAAAAAAATACATAAATCAGAACTTCGCAAAACAATTACCCTCACAACTTTATGACTCATTCAAATAAACAAACCGGGGAAGACCGGAAGAGCAAAACCCACATAATCAAGGTTAAAAGCAAACAACACCCCCCCCCCCCCCCCAAAAAAAAAAAAAAAACACACACACACACACAATCCGTGTGGCAGTACGTTTAGAAACATACCACAAACAGGCTGCAATCTGTTTTAAGGGAAAAAAACTCCAAAGAAGTTTCACCACCACTCTCAAACGGTCTAATGTTGTCATTCTTTCGTGAGTACTTAACGGAATCGTTCTTCTTCAGATGATAAATTTCTGTTAATACTGAATTCAAGACACTGCTCGTTTTAGTGCCATGAAGTATAAGCGTCTTCTTCCCAGTTTCCACCTGCAACAATCAAACCCTCTTTCGTCAGGGCAAAGAAAATGATAACCCAAACATTGATAAGGAAAACGAAAACAGATTTACAATTTACAGATAATCCCAAACATACAAGTTTCGGGGCGCGTTTCTCAAGCTCTCTCTTGATTCTACCTTTCTTCGGAGTCTTTATTCTCATCATGGCTACCTAAAATTCGAAGAAGAAAGACACCAAAATCTGAAATTGAATCCTAAAATTTTTCTATGGGGCGAGGAGAGGACTGAAGAAGCCTTCCGTGTGCGTCCTGCGACTAGGGTTTAAGTCTGTTTTTTGGTTGAACCCTAGATAGCCCATAATTTAAGGAAAATTCCAGATAGGACCCTAAATTTTTAAAAACATGAATTTTACACCCTGTATAATGTACATAGATGAGACCTACTAGTATGACATGATTTTGTTCTATATTTAAGTGTGTCAATTATGACTTCCCTACAATTTCTTTTATTCATTTTTTAGTTATCTTAATTAATTGTTACTTCGTCGTTAAAAGGTTCTAAACATGTTGTTTTATGTAAACATTATTATATAATTATTACTTTTATTTGAATAATTAAAATCATTGTACGTATTTAAGAATACACCACTTATCAATTAGGTAAGTGTATCTTATTTATCACATATATTATATTATAAATGGATTTATTTACATTATTCTAAAAAATAATACATCTAAGTTCAATGAGATTTTTAAGACTATATTTTTTAATAATATATATTTAATCAATTATGATGCGAGTGGGATTTAACAGCATTACAGTGGTTGAAGGATTTTCAAAAAAATCATAAAATTAAGAAAAAACTAACTTGCAAAACATGGATCAATACGTTGATACTTAAATAATTAAAAGAATTACCAAAAAAGATTTGAGAAACAGTTGGAAAAACATAAAATAGTAGTGTAACAATTTATATGAGGTGATAAATAATCGAAATGTAAGCTAAAGTAAGTTGGTGTAATGCCAAAAATGATGAGTAAATGTAAATCGATGTTGTTGGCCAAGAGAAATAGTATAGAGCGTGAATAACTTAAGTTGTCATTTGAACTGCATTATTACCTCTATTTATAGGAGGTTTTATAATAGAATTCAGGAGTTGGTTAATGCAACACGCATACTATTGGAAAGTAGAAGATGTTAACTAACTAACATAATAATTAGAACATGACTTGGACTCATATGGATATAGATATGACTGTTTGAGTGTATCTTGTTTAATCAATTAAAAAATTTTGGAGATTAATATTACCTGCTTGATAGAGCTGATTTTGCAGATACAAGGAAAGTAACTAAATACTTTTTAGTATTACGTATCCTGAAATGTAGAGCGTCTTTATGACCTTTATATAGACCTGTTTTTGAGTTTAAGATATCAATTTAGAAATGTAGAAGTATGAGTTTGATATTTTTGTTAGGAGTTAGTAGGAATAAGATGATTGAGCTTATCTATGGGGATCTATTCCTTTATTTTGGACTTAAAAAAAATGAGAAATGAAAGACCATTACTATTTATAGTTATAAATTATCAAAATCCCATCACAAATCACAACCTAACATAAAAACCTTTAACTTTAATTGAAACGACTTAAAAAATAAATATACAATGTAGAGTGATAACATGACCAAATGACTAGGATTGTTCAAGCTGATATAAATATTTTTTAATTTAATTAATTTGAGTTTTTTTTTTATTGATGTGAGAGTTGCATTTGCTGTGCAAGAAATGTTTAAATATTTTTTTATAAGGAATATCTTAATAACATTTCTTAAAAGTTTACGCTCTCGATGATGATGCCCCATCAAGAACCAAGTAGATAAACTTATCAAAAAAAAAAAATAAAAAGATAAATGAAATTAAGAAAAGAATTTGTTAACTAGAAGATACTACTTCGAAATTAACTCAACCCAGACCAGCCCAGCCCAGTTTCAATTGCCCGGCCCATACTTGTAGAAATTAAGCCCATTATTGCGTCTCACTAGGCCTACCGGGATACCATCGTCCCCGCTATGCATCCGGGCTTTTCTCTTTTCATCGTCCTTATGCATAAATTCAACACAATCCCAATTCTTCCCAATCACAATTTAATTTAACCAAAAAAAAAAAGGAAAAAGAAAAGAAAGAGGTAAAAAAAACGCATCCCCCTCTCTATCCTCACTTTCCTTCTGGAGAGAAACTCGAATTCTCGTTTTGTTTGGATATACGCTCGAAATTTTGCTGTTGTATTGGTCCGCTTGTACTGGTTGATATTCATTTTTTTGTACACAAGCTGATTTCAATTTGATGCAGTTGAAGTTAGGGTTTTCAGATTTTGATAAGTTTTTTGTAATAGACTTTTGATTTGAATCGTGATTGCTTGTGAGCAGTGAATTAATTTTGAATTTTGTAAATTTCGTTTTGGACCAGTTTAATTTATAACGTAAGCGATGAGCGATTGGAACATAGGATTAGGGTTTTTGTGATTTGTAATAGAAATGGAGAGTACGCGCAGACCATTTAATAGATCTCTTTCGAAAGAACCAGGACTGAAGAAACCTAGGCTCACCGAGGACCATGCAGCAGCCGATCGCAGCTCCAATGCCCGTACGGGATTCATTCAACGACCGGTGCTTCCAAATACGGGCGTTGCGAGGGTCCAGCGGGACCGAGATTCGGAGAGCAGTGGTGCTGTGCGTGGCCTCTACCAACAGCAACCAGGTCACCAGCTGCATCAGGAGCTGGTTAATCAGTACAAGACCGCATTGTCTGAGCTGACTTTCAACTCGAAACCTATAATAACAAACTTGACGATTATTGCGGGTGAAAATTCGCACGCGGCCAAGGCCATTGCAGCAACTGTCTGCGCCAATATTCTTGAGGTGATTCTGGTTTCTACACTCTGCTGGTAGTATTTAGTGCTATGTGATGCTTTTCAATTGTAAAAGTGATTAAAGAGGACAATGTGGAAAAGATGTACAAGTGTAAATGAGTTATGATTAATGGATATTTTTTTGGGTCTTACAAAGAAGTTTTAGTGTATGTCAGAGAAGTACCAGGTTCTCAGTATCTGCAATTCTAATTTTACTCTGAACGTCATCCTAAGCTACACTGCTACGCTCTGGATTGAATTGATTGGGTTGGATGTGAATGACCAGCACAAAACGAGCACTTTACTAACATTTTGAATACTCACTTCCATTAAAAGTGATAAAAAATACATTGCCTCAAAAAGAATGAGACAATACAAAAGATGTGAGCAAGCTGGATCCACTAACTGTATAATTAACGGATCCCATTACAGAAGCTACAAATCTTAAATTTGATGTCAATTTATTGTTAAAATTGTCAATGTTGCATATTTCTACCTTAGCAATGCTGTCACCTCTGCAGTGCTATGTTATCGTCTCTTAAAAAGTGTTCTTACAGTTCGTTGAAATTGATGGTGCTTATTCACTTAAATATGTGGTACCATTTCCATCCATAATTATTTAATATTGTTTTATGATTGTTTAGTTTCATAACCTGCTGAAATCCTCAGCATCCGTATACTAGTTATAAGTGGAACCTACTTAGTTGATTTTTTTGCTTTAGTAGGATTGAGTAATTATACAGGCCTTGCTCCTCTGTATTTGTGGTCTATCTTCTATCTTCGTTCAATTCTTTGATTGTTATATGTTTACTTATGAATGGTAATGAATCTTATGGTTAACTACCAATTGTACTGATTACATAAATGAATTGAAAAATCATGAAGTTTTTTGCTGAGTAGGATCGGTTAATTATATAGGCCTTGCTTCTCTGTATCTGTGGTCTATCTTCGTTCAATTCTTTGATTGTGACTTATGAATGATATTGAATCTTGTGGTGGTATAAAACATTTCCTTTTCAATGCTTTTCTGAAAGCCACAGAATATTGTGATTTCCTCTGTAATTTATTTAACGCTGAGTAAAATTGATACTCCAGAGACAGTGCTTTATCTATGCATCTCTGGCTTCTGTTCTATTCTTGTCATTTGCTTTTCTGGTTTTATTCTAGAGGATGCCAACATTTCTAAATGTGAAAGAATTAGTTTTGGCATTTGATAGTGATAGCTCATCTCTACAATCAACGAAAATGTGAGAGTGCTTTTGTATGGACCAAATATTAAACCTTGCTCGATGAATCATTGACTGAATTAGGGAACTCCATAAGTTGAAATCTGGTTCCTAATGCATTTAGCTCCTCCTCTGCTTTCCCAGGCTATACTTCTGGCCTATTGTTTGTTTCAATTTTTGCATGGTGTCTGCATATCTACCTTGTGCATATTAATCCTGACCTCTGGAAATCATTTACAGGTCCCAAGAGAGCAAAAACTACCATCCCTATATTTACTAGACAGTATTGTGAAGAACATTGGAAGGGATTATATCAAATACTTTGCTTCCAGATTACCTGAGGTCAGGGTTTGTGATTGTCTGTTGTTTCTTATCACTGCTCGTGAGAATGTTGGATCATTAAGTTGTCACCACTCCTTGTATAGATTCCTTATTTTCATAACCTGTGCTATACACCTGTGTTCTTGTGTAAACTTGGAGAGGAAGTGATTTATTTATGGCTTATGGGTGCTGAGAAGGTGGAAGTTGTCCGGTGAATACCTGCTTGTTGATAAAGAAATCTGTGCTTACTCCTTTCAGTTGTATTTTCCAGGTTTTCTGTAAGGCATACAGACAAGTTGATCCTCCAATACATCAAGGTATGCGCCACCTCTTTGGCACCTGGAAAGGAGTCTTCCCCCCACAAACACTTCAGATGATTGAGAAGGAGCTGGGATTTACAACTACTGCCAATGGTTCATCTTCAGGAACAACGACATCTAGGCCAGACTCACAGGCCCAACGTTCTGCACACAGCATTCATGTAAACCCCAAGTATCTAGAGGCAAGGCAGCGACTGCAGCCCACTAGAGTGAGCACTTCATGTCACTCTTGCAATAATTTCTGTTATCACAATAATATATTTGCCACTTGTCACCCAGTGTATGTAAATTTTTTGTCCATATTTATTTATTCGGATCCCTCATCCCTCTAGAAAGAGATTTGGTGACCGCTTGATTTCTGTGCCTTCTAATCAGTTCTTTTCTTTTGTGGATAAACTGATTTGTAATCATATCAAGAACATTACCTATTTTTACTTGCTGATATGTTCTTTAAATTGTGTGATAAAATGTGTTTTTCTCTTGGTTGTGAACATACAAAATTGTTTGACATCAATCCTGGATCTTCCATTGATTTCAGGATGTTAACTAACAGTAAATCCATTTCAAAAGAATTTGTTTTGTTCCCACTCCCTTTGAAATGTAACTACTTATACGCATCATATCTTCTTCTTCACTTATCTTCCAATCTGATGAAGGCAAAAGGATCTGGCAGTGACATTAGTGGAACTTTGATGAGCACACCTGATGATGTTGAACCACCAGCGAGAATTACCACCATTAGTTCGAAGAGATCATGGGCTGATCCTTATACTAAGGTACAAGAATGGGGATAATCTTTTGATTTTCTTTTGTGATCTGCGTCCTAAAATACTGGAAACTTGCAGTCTATTCAGCATCATCAGAAAGATAAAGTAAATGAACCTGTTCGTGACAAAAGTTCAAGTATACCTTATCCGGATTCTAAATATGGTTCCAGCATATCAGGGCATGAGGGCTTGGGAACTGAAACACTGAGTGAAAAATTTAAAGAGCCAGGACTTGATAGGCCCTGGTATGAATCTGCCACTGATGTAACTGGGAAAGTATGCAATCAAAGTAATGGTTTTGACATGGAACATGCGTTTGAAAGCTATCCTGCCCATCAGTCTGCTAACTCTGACTCTCAGCTTCAGCTCAAGCAAAACTTTGCCAGTAGGAAATTGAATGGAGTCAGTAGGAGCTGGAAGAACTCTGAGGAAGAGGAGTATGTGTGGGATGAGATGAATACTAGACCCACTGATCTCAGTGCAGCGAATACTTCGGCTAAAGATAATTGGACACCTGATGACACTGAAAAATTGGTAAGTTTTATGTAAGTCTAGTGGATTGTTATAAAGAGACCCGACTATTATATAACCTGTTTGGCATCTCTGTGGGAACTTGTTTAATTTGTTGGGGAGCAAATGTTGAAATAGGTCTATCTCATGATGCAAATTTTCAGTAGGTTGCCTTCTGTTATTCATGTTTTGCTGAGATATACTTAGGCCTGCTGTCAAGGAGCACCGTGTTGCATTATGTGTCTGCTCCAGGACAACGGGGGTGTAACAAGCCATGACTGTTAACTTAAGGCCCATTAGGGCACTGCAATTATGATTATGGACCCCATCCACAAGAAGTTCTTGTAGATGAGTTCATACTTGTGCGCCTAAACAAGGGGCAGAATTCATCCGAACTTTTTATACCGGAACTCGGATTAAGTGTAAAAGTGTTTTATGAATTATAAAACATTGAAATGCAGAGAACCGTTGTACGATGGTCTAATACACTAAGTGTAATGTAAAGCTAATGTGTCAACTGGAAGATGATGTTGTTGAACTGTATTGCTGATAGATCATTTGTTGTGGAAGATCAAGAGGACTTTATTGTGTTTTGTTTAACATGCCGTTTTTATAAACTAGTTACCTGGAGGTTTAGAATTGTCTTGCTGACTATTAAGATAATTTCCTTCTAGTTTAATAGTTGGTTTCTTTTTTTTGTTCCTATGTTTTTGTTGTGCTGCTACATGTATTGGACAAAAGATGCATTATCATAGGATCAACATAAAATATTTTCTTTGTTTTCGCCAATGATCAAACCTATAATGGCTATTGTTTGTGCAGGACTTTGGCAGTCATATTCGAAGGCCTCAAAGTGTACATGACATTGGGCCAAGGGTTGATGATGAAATATCAACTGATTCTATATCCACTGAAATAGGCCACGTTGCATCTGGGGCTCAAGCGCCATTGTCTTGGTCAGAAGAACTGCGTATACCAGAAGGAAATGTACTTTTAGGGCCTGGTAAAAACATATCAGGTTATGGTGAGGGGTACTCAACTCGAATGAAAAGTTCGGCGAACACAGTTGGCAGGACCCCGTACCAACCACAGGTTGGCCCTGATCCTACTGGAGGCCAGGATTTTAAGTTTTCAACAAATGTGATGCCAGGGCCCAAAGTTTCTATGATGCAACAACAACATACTCTTGGAACTGCATCATTGATGAAATCCACAAGGCATCAACATCCTCCATCACCTTCTGTGTCAGCACACAATCCTAATCGATTACTAAGCAGTCTTGCTGAGCGCAATCAAAGCTCCACTGGGCCTCCTACAGATCCAAGAAGGCCCCCAGGACACAGAAATACGGGGTCTGTCGACCAATCACACCCTCGGGATGTTTACCAGTCTAGCGCACAGAGGTTTCAGCCTCAAAGTATACAGACTTCACCTGCTGCAATGCCTCCTCTTCAGCAGAGGAAATATGTCCCCTCAACTCAACAGAGAAAGCTTGAAGTATCGGAGTTTGGAACTTCTGCTGATGGACAGAACTTGTTGTCTATTCAAATTTCAGGCTCTGAAAGTCACTCAACTATTGGGAACTCATCATCTGACCTATCAAATCCTCTTACTGTCGACTCCCCTGGACAATCAATCAATAGCAGCTTGTTAACTGGTGTAACAAAAACTGGAATGGTTGGTAATACTTCTCTCATGGGTAGCTCAACCAAACTGGATTCTGAGGAGGTTGGGCTTGTGTCATCTCCAGGCATGCAACCATCTGTTCCAAGTGACTCTCATCCTGCTAGTTTTTTGTCCTCTTCACCCTTGCATGAAAACATACTGCTTCCAGGGTTTTCTAAAGAAAAGTCAGAACAGCCACCCATTCCATCTGCCCCACATTCATCATCTTTAGCAGGTATAGGGTCAGAACAGATACCAAGTACAGTTAATTCCCCCTCTTTCTAGCCTATTAAGTTCATTGGTGGCAAAAGGCTTGATATCTGCTTCCAAGACAGACTCACTTTCATCTGCCTCAGCCCAGAAACCGGACCAACCTCTTAACCGTGGTCCTGGGGTTTCAAGCACTAGTTCAACTCCAGATTCTTCTGAACCATTGACCATGAGAAAACCTCTATTATCTATCACAGATCTGCCATCATCATCCAGACCTGTTGCTGAGATCTCTGATGGTTTGCCACAGTCAAAGACAAATATAAAAGATACTATTGGTTTTGAATTCAGGCCAGATGTAGTCCGTACTTTGCATCCAGATGTAATCACTGATCTTCTTTCTGATCTCCCACATCAGTGTAGCATCTGTGGCCTTCGACTCAAGCTTCAAGAACCACTTGATAGACACATGGAATGGCATGCACTAAGGGCTCCTGAGCAGAATCCTTTGAACAAGAACTCAAGGAGGTGGTATGCCAGCTCAGTTGATTGGGTTGCTGGAGTTGGTTACATTCTGGCTGCAGATAGTCCCTCAGACCTGTCAGGAGAATCAGGTGTAGCACTGACAAGAAGTGAGCAGATGGTTCCTGCAGATGAAAGCCAGTGTGCCTGCATTCTGTGTGGCGAGTTGTTTGAAGACTGCTACAGTCAAAAGAAAAGAATGGATGTTCAGAAAAGCTGTTTACTTGACTATCCAACCATCAGAGTCACAGGAAGGATTGGAAGTGTGAGTGATACTACTAGTCCGAGGCCAATAGTCCATGTTAACTGCATGTCAGAAGATATTCTTCAGGACTTGGGACTAGCTTGCGATGTTGAACTGGTATGTAGTAGTGTTTATTTCTGGAAAAGAATAGTAGTCAATTAAGCTTCTAGTATGTTATTTCATTGGGACTGGAAGAAATTTTCTCTTTCCTGTGACTCAGACTTAGTTCGATATGCTTTACTCATTTGGATGATTTTCTAAACTGATTTCATTTTCTGGTTGAGAATTGATTATTTAGGTGGCTGTTTGTTGAGATCACTGATACTTTGTCTCACCTAGTTAAATCAACACACTTCCTGCTGTCAACTCCTTTTCCATCTCAAAGTAGCTTTGCAACTTTGTCTCTAGTTATTTTAGCTCGTACATCTGCTGGCTTGCTATTTAGTAAATTTCATCATCTATAGGATGTTAAAAAGGCATTTTGTGCCTTTTCCTTTTGTTGTATGTTTTTCTCCTCTGGTTCCAGGGGTTGGTGTGAGGGTGTTGGGTGAAGGAGTTGCCTTTTGGTTTGGTTAAGCATGATTTGGGGTATGAAATTGACTATATGGTCAGTCAGCCTACAGATGGTCCGAGGTCTCTCAATTATGAACTATGAGTATGTTCTTTATGAGAGGATTGTTTGGGTATTTGCTTTTCACAAGAGTAACTTTTTGCTGTGTTCTCTGTACTGATAGTTTACTTTATTTCGCTATCTCTGGTTGATTATCTCTGTCGCAAAACCTGTTTGACTCTTTCTCTTGTTTCAAATTTTAGGAAAAGGATGCTACGTAATGTTTCAGTTGGGAACCAATTTAATGACCAAAGGTTTGCAGTGTTGAAGCTTGCAGAAGATCTGTATTATACTTTCAGTGCCTACACATTATCATCCTTGACTGTGCTAATACGCTGTGCATGGCAGAAAAGTGAACAAAATTTTTGCATGTTCATCATTCAGCTCATACATTGAACATCAATTACGTCATTTTCTATTCTGCATGCCCAAAAACTGTTCTCTCTGTCAGAGGAACCGAAGCAAAGTTGGAGTTCCGTGCACCGTACTGAAGCTGGTGTGAGTCGTGACCCATGCAAAGCAAGCATTATGACCATTGCTTGGGTATGAGCCCTGTAAAGTGTTGCTTATAGTTCAGGGTTATTTTTTCTGTTTTTCAAAGTAAAAAGAAAATATATGCGGGTGATGGTTCTCAAATGTCCATTTCTAGTTTTCTTATCAGTTGTTTTTAGTGTCTTAGCTCTCGGTGAAGCGAAATTTTCTCATGATTCCAGCCTCATCGTAACTATATTCTGAAAGAAGTCCTTTAGCTGCATAGATTGTAAGTTTTGATGTCTAAAAATGCTAAGGCAGGATTTGCAGACTGCTCAGGACCACCTCATTTCATGTTTTTTATCCTTCCTCTCATCATCTAGGTTTTAAATAGTTTGCTGAAGCAGTCTGGCAAGAACAGTCAATAATTTATGTTACTTTAGTTTTTGGTATGGTAAGCATCGTTGACGTTAAATGGCAATGCTACTGTTTGTGATGATTTTTTGACCAACTGAAGTTGGGATAAGATTTTATTGATGCTCTAAAGTTTCCTGGAATTATCAATTATGGTATGTCTACTTTTATCTTCTCAAGACCAATAGTCTGCGTACATTTTGTTGATGGATAATATTTTTTATACATAACTTGCAATCAGAAACAGAGAATGTTTTGCAGTTGAGACTTTTGGGGACTTTTAACAGTCATTCTATGATCATCAATTGTATTTGCTATTCATGGTACCGATATAAGATCTCTGACAATTGCAACTTCTTGAACTGTGTACTTTATTTATATATTCTACTCTGTTTGGATGTAATATCAAGTCCTGCAATCCCTAAAGTAGTTGCGTTCTACTTTACAATTGCTACATCTCATGATATAAACTTTCCTTGATGGAATACTCGTTGAAGTTCAGTATTTTTTGCTGGATTTTAGACCATAAAAAATGCACGACACGGTCCTGTCACCATGTACAAGTCTGGATGAATGTTTGATTACTATTTTTTTCTGCTGGCAACAAAAGAATTTTATATAATGAACTGTAGGGCTTGGAAGAATGGAGTTGGCTGTCCAAATGTTTTTAACACTTCAACTTAACCCTGAATGAAACAAGTACTTCATTGATCAATGAGATATTGACTTGACATTCGGCCTATACTGTTCTGTCTGATTTGATGATTATGGAAAAATGTATCAAATTGTATACAATATATATATATATATATATATATATATTTTATATTACAACGAAGTGTCAGATTCTGTGCACTATTATGTGTCCAAAGAATCCGTGAAGTCAACCCTAGGTTCTAAGAGTTGTAATTGACTATTGTCGATTGTGCTGCTTCAGCTTCACATGGAAGGGCTAACGCACTCCACTTTTCTCTAAACTTAAAAGTCATGACTTTATTAAAATCCGAATAGAACATTATAGACACGTCGAGTTTATAAAAATTTTCCAAATAAAAAACAATACCATATTCATACACCTGACTTGTGTATGTCCAAGGGATTCGAAGATAATATAGAGTTTATAATAAAAAATTTAATTCGATTAAAATTGCGTATTGTTGTGCAAGTATGTAATACTTTTCATAACACAGCATCAATATGTGATAGATACAACTGCATAAATACATACTTTTGTACTGATGTATCATGTATGCAACTATGTTAACCAGTACACAGTTGTCTAACCATTCACACATGTCGCATAAAACATAAAATAATGGTCATAGAAAATATTGCCCAATTATATAACAGAGAATACAGTGCTGAGAACTTAAGAGAGTCTTCTCCACTTACAAACAGGAGTTTTTCTTCCTTTTTTCATCAGCAGCCATACTGCTCCCTTTTGTTATCACCAAAATACCTTGTGAAGAAAACAACGAAAGAGAAACTCTTCTGAGTCGCATCTCCACAGATCTTACCTAAATTTTAGTCTTAAGACAGACACTTGCAGCTTCTTGTGCATTGTGATTCCCACAGCACCAACAGCAACGCTAATCTGGTAGGAGAAACAGGTAATAGAGCACAAGATAGAGGCAAAAAAAGACTGTACTCACATATATGTAAGTGAAAAAGTCTTTAAGGGTGGTGGTGTTGTGTATATATGTAGTCCAAGTGAGCCTCAGCCACCATTCTTCTCTTCTCACACCCTTCATCTCCATCACCACATGATTTCTCCAATCCCATCAACTGTCGTTGCAAATACTTACTCACAGTATACAGAGATAAGAGGGAAAACGTAAATAATGAAATGGGCTTACAGTTGAAAAATCCTCCTCCTGCTGCTGCAGCCTCATGCCTGGACTGTCGTCGTCACCTGTATTCAATCAGGTCATATCCAGCTATATATTTGAGGGTTGACATGCATGGATAAAGACCTATGTTCAATTAATTTACCTTGTCGCGAAGGGAGGAGGCGAGCAGATGTGTGGGGAATGATTAAGAGAAGAAACACACAGACTATAGCAGCTGCATGAGAGACTTGCTTCATTGCTTCTTTTCAGCTCTGGATGACTTAATTTGTGTGGGTGGGAGGCTGCAAACACACACAAGATTGTGGGGAGGTAGTGGAAGTGTGCATATATATGTACATTTATATACTATACAAAAAGCTTATACTAGGCCAGTACTATAAAGAAATAGGGCAAAAACCAAGAAAGGCAATTTCACAATATTGACCACATATCAATGTAGCCTAATAGTTAAAGTCGAACGTTGCTAACTTCATGATTTAGGAGACGTTTGGTGAGTTAATCGTATATCCAAGCATACGTGTTAAGCCCATAACAAATCAGTTATAGCTAGAGTCCCTGACCCTGACCGACATGGAAGATGATGCAGGAGATGTGACCATAGTGGTCGAGCGCCAAGAAATGTAGCTAGGGAATGGTAGGGATCATATCTCCCGCTCCACTTAGTCCAAATATATGATATAATTCACGGGCAGTCCACTACAATTGAGTGGTAGGTGCAGAGAAATGCGTGATTTTCATCAGAGGTTGATGCTGTTGGAAGAATCATCGTTTTAGCAAGTGAAATAGAAAATGAAGAGGCATGATGCATTCGACAAAAATGGTAGTAAAAATCAGTGAAACGTCAAAGGAGAGCAGTAAGTGGGCTCTGAACTCTCCATGGGCTGACACTGACAGCTGTTTCCAACTCTTTCATAGTTTGGTTATCCTGTCCCTCTATGTTGGTACCTGTGAAAATTTAAATACCTTTGTTTCATTCACCTCTGCAAACCCTCATCATCCTCATCGTTTTACTACAATTTCTCAACAGTCAAAGATAAAGAAATTGAGATAAATATATAGCTAAAATATCTTTGATGTGATATTATTATTATGACATTGCAACATAAAGTATATACGTGATAAATTTGTTAAAACTCAAGAATATAATCATTACCAGTATGAGTATCAGTACCATCCTAATAGTTGAGCTTGGGCAGCATCATCAAGAAATAAAATTAGAGAAGTGTTCAGAAGGTTGAGATGGCCGAGTTGGTCTAAGGCGCCAGATTAAGGTTCTGGTCCGAAAGGGCGTGGGTTCAAATCCCACTCTCAACATAATACTATATTGTTTTCTTATTCTAACTTTTTTGTTTTTAAGTCAGAGTCAGTTGGTTTGCGGGCTTCACTGTTTCTGATTAGGCCCATTCCCAAATTAATTTGGGCCAGGACAGTAGGCCCACCACCCATCCATTAGGTGGTGGGGAGAATGAATACATATTAAATGGAAGATGTAGAATGTTGTTTGTCCTCACTGCTCTTCTTCTTAATTATAGGTTGCTCACTCAATATCTCTTAATATACTACAGAGTAGAGGGATAGGGATAGAGATAGAGTGAATAATATACACACTACACTAAAATATTATAAAATACAGTAATGATGCTGTAGACTGTATTGCCCTTTTTCTCATTTCTCTGGATACGCAAAATCTTCCTCCCTTCCATTTCTCATTTCCTCGACTTTTCTACTACCTACAACAACTTATATTCTATCTTCTTATTTAATTGACCACTACAAACTCATACACATATATATTTGAAATACAATATTTAATCTGATCATTTATGTGTGTGGTTATTTGCTTCTTGACAATATAATTCCGTGCTATAAAATTATGTTCTTGGAGAAAAAGTTAATACATATGCTAGAATATCAGTACTTTTAGGGGAAAATAATAATAATAAAAATAAAATTCATATGGAAGGTGCAAGAGAGAATAAGTGATAAAGTTGAGAGAGGAGTGTTTGAATATTTAAGACAGAAGATGTTGGGAGTTGGTTGAGAATTATTGGTTTTGGATGGACTTGTAATGTCGCCCATACTAAAATAATGAAAGAAGTTGAGACTTTCTTTAAATTGGATACAAACTCAAATTCAACACTACACTCCCTTTCCATTCACGTCTGCCTTCACTTCCAAATTGCACTCCATCCCATCTTCTTATATGCAGTTTCCATGTAACCTACCTATCCAACATCTCACATTACATACACAAATTAAGTAATTCAACGCACCAACCTTGTAACAATTTCGGACTCAAATATATATATGTTGTTAAATTAGCAGCTCGTCGACATAGTTTCAGAAAACGTACTAGAGTTGACTTTCGGTCGCCCCAAACCCACATATAGCAGTGAGAAGTGAAAAGATGAGCATGTGGACCCTGTCCCTGCTCCCAACTCTATCTGCACTATCAAAATTTTTAATTCAAATTAAATTAATTATTTTTTAAAAATTATATATCATTTACACCATATATTTATTGTATAATTAATTCAGATCTGTTCAAACTCAATTTGAGTAATTAACACATCCAATGCCGTTAGCCTAACTGGAGAAAAACTGTAGATCGATCCACGTCATCCCCATTAGCAGTAATTTATATATTCACTTTCCTCTAATTAATATTATTAACCATATCATTCATGCTTTTGTTATATATTACTGCTAATATATACTTAGTATTAATCAAACCTAATATGAACGTAATTAAGACTAAACCATCTCTGAAAGTCAAGCTAAAATATTTAAATTTTTTACAACACCAGCAAGTTGCACATTCACATTACTTTCCGCCTTTCGGTAGATCTACCTACATTATATCTGCACTAAAATGACCCTTCAAAAATTAAAAGAAAGACTTTTAACTTTTTTTTCTTTCATCACATCGAATTTCTTTTTGCAAAGAATGCTCCATTTTTTTACTTTATGTGTAATGTATATACGAGACGTGTATAAAATCTTTCTTAAAATCAAATACATGTTGTCATTTTTATAAACATCCCGTGGGTATGTAGAATCGAGTAAATAGAGTTTGCAATAAAAAATTCAATGTAACTTTTTTATTATTAATTATATAATATTATGATAATTTGGGTGTGTATATAAAAATCCGTCTCGTTCTGGCTGGGCTATCTACTCAATGATATGAAGAACTGCTCCACCACTTCCTTCCACTGTATAGACACGCTGAAACCCTCGAATCTCATCTCCCTTCCTCAACTGCTTCAGCTGTTTCGTATATAATATTTTTATTTTTACAAGAAACTTACATACAACCATATGTATATATATATATTTTCATGGCAGCTGCGTCGACTTAGGCTTTTGAAATGGACAGACACAGACAATTACTCCACTTCATGAACTCATCGGTTCATCTCTTTCTACTCACTTTTTTCACGGCTCTCCAAGCAGGCACGTGGAGTTCGCATGCTGCGCACTCGCCGTCTCCCGAGGAGTTTCTCGTAGGTTTCAGAGCCGCTCCGGATTCAGCTGTCTCATCTTTTCAGCCTCTGCTTAGCGACTCCTCGGGCAACTACTCGCTGGGTTTCCTCCGGGTCAACCCCAACCAGCTTACTCTTTCTGTTCTCCACGTCCCTTCATCGGTTCCGCTGTGGTCCGCCAACACGACCCGTTTGGCCATATGGGCCGACTCGACTCAGCTTTTCTTCAATGGCAGCCTGGTCTTGTCTGATGCCCGCACGGGGGTGTTTTGGTCCACTGCCACTACAGGGGACCGTGTTTGGCTTTCCAACACCTCAAATCTCATGATACAGAAGCTTGATGGGGTGACTATATTGTGGCAGAGTTTTGACTTCCCCTCGGATACCCTTGTTGAAAACCAGAATTTCACTAGTACCATGACTTTAGTCTCTTCGAACGGGCTTTACTCTATGCGGTTGGGTCCGGATTACATCGGATTATACGCAAAGTTCGCGGGTTCGGGTAGGGGACCCGATCAGATGTATTTGAAGCACAGGGCACTGGAGGCGAAGGCTGAGATAGTTGAAGGCCAGCCTATATACTTGGTGCTCAAATCTGGTGGATATTTGGGCATGTTCCAAAACGGGTCGATCCCAGTTGATGTGCAGTCTTTCAACACTTTTCAGCAAAACGTATCGGGTGTCCGCCGGGTCAGGATCGAACCTGATGGAAACCTCAAAGGATACTACTGGACCGGGTCGAGTTGGATATTGGATTATCAGGCAATATCGGATCCTTGTGAATTACCCAGTTCTTGCGGCTCCTACGGTTTATGCAAACCCGGCAAGGGATGCTCCTGCTTAGAGAACCGAACGGCTCACGATTCCGGCGGGTGTGCTCCGCCAGGGAACCAACTTTCCGGTGACTTATGCGGTGCGTATGACAGCCGGGTAAGGGTAGTGAGAAGAAGCGGGGTGGAATTGCCATTTAAGGAATTAATGGGGTACAAAAAGATGGCGTCGATTGAGGAGTGCGAGGGTGCATGCGAAGGAAACTGCACGTGTTGGGGTGTGGTGTACAGTAACTCCTCTGGGTTCTGCTACATGCTAGATTATCCGGTACAGACGGTGGTGGCAGTTGGGGATGAGAGCAAAGTGGGGTACTTTAAGGTGAGGGAGGGTGTAGGGAAGAAAAAGGTGGAGACATGGTTAGGGTTGGGGCTGGGGTTGTTGTTTGGGGCAATATTGATATTTGGAGTGGTGGGGTTAGGATGGTACAAGTGGAGAAGTAGAGGGGTAAAAGGGTATTTAGAAGAGGAAGGTGTAAGTGGGGTTGGAGCATACAAAGATTTGGGAGGTGCCAGTTTTAGGTCGATTGAATTATGTGAGAAATGATGATGTAAGAGATGACATTTTTGGGACTATGCCTTATCAACTAACTATATTTGTTTAGTGGGTGTGGGCGCCTGTTCTTTTTCTTTCCGTTTTTGTTGGTTTTGCTACTGTAAAATATTCATCACATTTTGTACCAAATGGACAACATCTAAAAAGGAAATTAAGACAAATTTATTTGTTTATAGTATTTGATGACACACTGAAGTGTGTCCAAACTTCAAAACTACCACACACAAAGATCATAATGAATCTTGACCGCCCAAAGGGCACATCAACCTCACCACCAACTGGATGGACCTCATCTCTCTTGTACTTATATTACTTGATTAATTATGAGAGGTTGGGGAGGTAGGCTGAGAAACAAGTCTGTCGGCTTTCCTTTGGGCCCACTCCAAACACTCTAAAATAATTAACATATTTTAATTCAAATTACGTGACACTGTCCGTATGAACCATATTAAACCCAAAGAAACAAAATTATTACTAATAATTATGTTTTGGTCCGGGTCGAGCCCACAACAAACAGAGCTGGTTCATAAAATTAAACTCGAACATGCACCGAAATACATTTAATTGGATGGGGCGGGTCTGGAGCATGGCCCAAATTGGATAGGTCTGAACTCTGAATTGTATACACGTGACTGCATTGTAAAGTACAATGATAGCTACATATAACACTAATTTACAATATAAAATTCAGACTTCGTACAAACGCATTTTTTTTCTTTTTTCATAACATTATATTTTTCCTCTAACCCAAAGTATATAAATATATGTATAAGTGCATTATTAATTTGGAAGTATTTGCTGGAAAACATACAATATTTTCAGATTGTAGGGGCAAGAAACAGCACGCAAGATCATGTCAGCCGGTCAACCCATATTTTCTAAGACCAAACTGAACGAGTTCCATAATTTGAAAGAGTTTTTTTATTTTTCCTTTTCTTTTTGACGAGTTTAATTTTTTCTTGTTCTCGCATTGAGCATGATTAGTTTCATCTCCTATATATGTGGAATGGTGATCTTGTCTATGATGGAAAAAAAAAAACAAAAAAACAAATAAATTATATGATGGTAGAGAATCAGTTGAGAAGCAGTTGGTTGTGGCGATCGATGGGGAAGCAGCTTAATAATGGTTTTCGGTTAGTTGTATGAAACTAGATTAGGAGCAGAGGGGAACTCAAAAAGTTGGTAATTAACAAATTCACATGTCTGCCAACAAATATGGGGTTTGTCTTTGTGTGATAGGGAGTGTTTGCGCGCGCTTTTGAAAAGCGCTTTTCAGCTTTTGGCTCCAAAAAAGCACTTTGAGGTGTTTGCGATACCAGCTTCTACTTCTAAAACGGCTAAAAAAAGCGCTTTTAGGCTAAAAGTTAGAAGCACCTTCGGGGTGCTTTTAGCTGCTTTGCCTTTTTTGTAAATAAATTCAACTTTATTTTTTACTACTTTACCCTTATTATAATAACCTTAATTCAATTTTACCTTTTTAATTTATTTTTAAAATTATAGATTTAAAGTTGATATCGAAGTTTTTAAATAATTTAAATTTTAATAATAATAATTAAATTTACACTTTCACATATTTAATATTTTTATATTTTATGCGCTATATCATCTCATTATATTATTTCTTTCACATATTATTATTTAATTAATTAATAAAATAATTATTTTTTGCAATCATGCAAGTTTAATTTTTGTGTATGAATTAATAATTAAATTACTTAATGGAATCATTATTAAATTAAATATATTTTTGTGAAATTGCATGTGCTTATGCTGGAGAATAGGCACCAACTCCTGCCACTTTCTCCTTACAATATATATATATATATATATATATATATATATATATGTAATATTATATATATAAATGTGTTCTTTTATGTATGTAGTATTAATGTATTATATCATTCATACACCAAAATTGATTAAATATATTAATAGTTTCAAATTAAATAAATATTTTGAAGAAAGAAAAACAACTAATGAGCTAATTATATCCATATATATATAGTATTTGATCCACACTTTATTAATTCTGATGTTAATATTGGACAACACTTCATCAATAAAAAATAAAAATAAAATTGGAGAGAGATGAATTTAATGAGGTTGTATTTGGATCGACAAGATTTGAAATTATGACTTTCAAATACCTAGTCATAATTTTTTTGAATTTGTTTGGATAATTTTAAATTCAAAAAAATTTTAATCCTCTTAATATTTGATGGGTTTCAAGATATGGAGTCGTTGGAATTTTTTTGGTTCCAATTCTTCCTTCAAATTCAAATATAGCCTGAGGGAATTGGAGGAGAGATGAGAGTTAAACTAATAATAGCTATCATGATCTATATATATAATGGGAGAAGTTTGGTGACAAAAAGTGTATTGATTTAAATGCCCTTTTTTATTAAGAAAAAAGAAATTAAATAAAAGTTGAAATTTCCTTCGTCAAATTAACTTAAATCCAAGCCTTTAAACACTTTATTATATACACTCTTCAACCTTGTTATAATTTTAGAAAATTATTTTTTCCTTAGTTTTTCTTTATAAACTTCTCTAGTTGTAGCTAATTTTAATTTTTGTTTTATTTCATCAATCTCTTCAACACGGGGCAACAATTTATTGATATGAGGGCTTGTAATTTTTTTTGAAACTTTCAAAACTTGTCGAATTTTTCCTTATGCACGTTACATGATAATATAGATTTGTGAATTTTGAAAATTCCAACAAAAAAAAAAAAAAAAAGTATATAGTTCACGATAATCGATAAATTGTTACACTGAACGCAGAACCAACTTGTCACATGATCAGAATTATCAGACTCTCTTATACATACATACAGAACTAAAATTGCAGATAAACTTGATTGCGAGTCCAAAAAATGTTGGATTTTATCTTCTTTTTTTTTTCAAGTAAAGAATATATATGATGCAAGTTGGATGTAGAGACTTATAATTAGTGTGAGTTGGCTAATTGCCCAACAATTGGAACAGTGCTGATCTGTTTACTTCATATTCTCAATCACAGCTCCATTTTTCATTTGTGAGTGAAGCAATTTGTTAAAGCGGAGAAGGCAGTGTTTGGCGCTAAGTAAAGAATAACTGAGAAACCCATGCAATATGGAGTTATTACAAGGAAAGGTATATTCTTGGTTGTCTCGTTTCTAGCAGCTGCCTACAGTGTGTGTCGTCAGAGTGATGGACACGACTTTTGTGGTCCTTAAGGTTTTAATTTCTTGCTTCTAAGAATTGTGTTGTAAGCAATGAAACATTATGAAGGATGTCGCATTTGCGTCCTACATTGTTTAGTACCCACTCCTCATCTTCATCAGAATGTGCCTCCTCCTATACCGTAGAAGATTATTACACCAAAATCACCAGCTTTCACTCAGCTCCTTCAGACAGTATAAATTTGTAACGATCTGGTTCACGTCAACTGAAATTATGACTTCCATTCTACATCAAATTCTCACACATCGTACGCAGAAATGTGAAATTTTTGTACGCTAATCGTCCAATAAATGTAATACTAGAAGAAATTCATTATTCGCTATAATTTTGGTATATGAATATTATTAATCATGGTTAAATAAAAATCAATACAAAAATTTAAAGAATTAAATTTATTTTGACCTCCTGTGATATGAAAAAATATCAAAAAGTCCCCTGTGAAAATTTAAATATAAAAAATCATCCTTATGTTATGAATAATGACTCACATAACCCCCCAGTCAACTTGGTCTCAGGGTTTTTCTAAATATTTTTTCACATCACAGGGAGTGTAATTGATACTTTATTTTTCTCAAAGGTTTTTGTTGAACATTCTCAATATCACAGGGGTTCCTTGGATTTTTCTTAAAATTTAAATTATCCACAATGTAAACTATTTTTGTAGTGATAAATATTTTAGCCACATTCAAGAAAATAAAAGCTAACAAATATTGTGTTGTCGTGGTCAATAACTATTTATTACGATAATTTATTTTTAATCATAATTAAATGTTAAATTTCTTGTGATGCAACTAGCAGGGACAAAATGCCGAAATGGACGAATTTTAGGTTTCGTGCCCCTGTGCCAAGTGATGGAGTTGTCTTCCAATGAAAATTCGGTTGAGTTGATCAGTGCTTATCATGCATTAACACGAACGTTGTAGCTAACACTTTCTCTAGTTTGGATTGATGCTGTAATGAAAAATAAAAATAAAAATAGAGTTGTATGAAACCATAATTAAAAAAGAAAAAACAGTGCATAATTTTTTATTTTTAAACTGTCTGAATATCAATTTTCTTGAACGTAATTGAAAATATTCATGGAGACCGCACGAAATAAAACCGTGTTTCTTTTGAAAACCAAATGGGGGAAATTTTCCTAAGATATAATTATAATTATAAGCATTATCCTCTAATGTCGAGCTTGTATAATTATACAAATACTCATGTCAAATTTATTTCTAAATATATTCGTACAATTTAAATCAATCCAACTACCCATGTTGTTGAGAAATCCATATTACACGCAATGTCCGAACAATTGCCATAAATCATTAAAAATCATACTTACGCTTAGTATTCTGTACATAAAGTATAACATATTGAAAAAATCCCCACCTCACCCAATTTGTAAAAATACATGTCTCTCTTTCTTAATCGATTGTTATTCAGACGACAAAAAGATAAACACGAGTGGAAATCTTTGGTTGAGCAAACCTAACATTGCAGGTGCAACATTAATTTCCTCAAGATCGTGCAATCATAACCATATTTGGTTTGCCAAAAAAACAAAGTTGTCGATTCCCATAAAGTCTTGTCATTTTAGTTAAAGTGGTAGTTGTGGTAGACCCAAAAAGTGGTGCAAAACCCTAACCAAACTACAATACCCTGAGAATCACATTCCCACCAACATCGACACATGACGTGTTTTTATCCCAACCTGATTTTTTTTAGGTATCAACGGATTCTGCCATGTCCTATTTCTCTCTCTCTCTCTCTCTAGGACGGACCAGGGTGGGTTGGGGTAGAGGTAGGCCATGAAAAAAGGTTCACCAACTTTCGTCACAAACCTCAAACTCACCAACATTAATGTTCTCAACTGCAACTCCAATTTGGGTACGTAAATCACATTTTACCCATCTCCATCAACTGATTCAACTTTTTGTTGTATTTTCTATTATACTTAATAAATATATATATGTGTATAAAAATTATATTGTTTATTTATTTCAAGATAATTTTTATATACGAGACATGTGTATATATATTAATGTAACATATATGAGATGAAATACGGATTTGTAATTAAAATTTCAATGCAAATGATAAATTCAAAATGAGAAATAACTTATACCCTTTTACCTATTATATAAAACTCTTTATATACCGTAAATAGTTTTTTTATTTGTACATAATGATGCATATGTAGTAATGTCAATAACAACAACAATTGACAATATATATACATATTTATACTAACATAAGAATAGTACTATTTAACATTCTAATTATAATTTCTTATTAAGTATATATATATATATCTTAATTAAAACTTTTAATTAATTTATGTGAGCGCACCAGCTTTAGTTGGCATGCGGGGTACGAATTGAGGTTCGAGGGGCGGGAGAGTAAATGCTGTTTCGGCCTTTTCTTGCTAATCATGCAAGCTACTCGTACCAATTTGCAACTCCGTCTCACATTGAACAACATCCAGTATTCATCCCTACAAGTCCTTACCATTCCAAATCATAAGGAAAACAGAGACAACTAAATTTATTTTGAATTTCATTATATTTATTATTATTTTCTCATATTGCATTCCATAATTAAAAAAAAAATTTTAATCCTCACGGACTTTTCCATTCAATAGTTAGTCCAACACGTGTTTGAGCTAACAACCCCATGTCATCTTCAATAATTATTAGATAGAAAAATCACGTGCTGATTAAAAATGAAAAAAATTATAAATTATGTCATGCAACGTAAGAAAATAGAATTAAATCGAAAAACACCCTACTAGACAAGATAAAAAAAAGTGAATTTCCCATTGCAAATGTAACACTTAGAAGAAGTTTGTTCGTTCTTATTAAAAATTTATTAAATATTTATAAGCTCTCAAATAGTTGACAATAATATATATTTGAAAGAACACAATAAAATAATTTTTGAAAACGTATAAAGTACTCAAACAGTTTTAGTCGAAATCCCGTACATTACAGCTGATTGGTCCCAACACCCGCTATCAGAAATCATCGCCACCAATTATATCTACGGGCATGCGGAGTCACCCTATGTATCTCACCGCTACTAACACGTAACCCTTTCTCTATTTAATACCTAACAATATTTCCAATCTCCAGTTAGGTTTCTTTTCACAGTATATTTAGACAGCAAAATTAGTTATAATCATAGAATTTTGCCAATTGCATCTTTTTTATTCGAGATATGTGTTAGACCCTAAAATCTTGAAAAAGTCTATGTAATATATGAATTACAACTCAATGAAGCCTAATTCAGCTAATGAAGTTGAGATTCCATAATTTTAAAAATAATGGATTTGAAACTCGTTTTACGCGTGGGATATTGTTTCCACCGAATACTATGTGTGGTGTTGGTCATATTTAATGTATTTAATATTATTGATCAAAACATGATTACTGTAATGATTTTTGTTAAATATTGATATTTGATAAATATGATTCTAATCAATTTATTTAAATTAATAATATTTTATCGCTTTTACTTAAAAAAATACGAACTATACAAAAATAGTTTTTTATACTATAAACGACTACTTAAAAATCATAATAAATTAATGTTATTAATTATGATTTTTTAATTATAATAAAAAATATATATTTGTTTCTAGTGACGTACGTATATCTACGACAATGAGTATGACAGCTAGTGCTGGAATTATTTCAATGGTGAAAACGATTGTGTTGAAGTTGAAAATCTCTCATTTAAATCCGGACCATTCATAAACAAAATTAAATGTGGAAATGTGCTTGAATTGATCATCACAAAAAAATCAATATTAAATCTTTGATCTTGATGGTTAGCTACCACTCAAGATGCTGTTACTAAAATCTATACAAAAAGTTTTATCTAACCTACAATAAATTAATAATAAGTCAATCAAGTAGTAAATTTTTCGAATTTTTTTCAATGAATTTTGTCCAACCAGAAGATTTGTTTGTTAGATGAAATCAAACTCAGGAATGTTGAATGTAATTTTTCAAACCACAAGGGATTTACATATTACACTAAATTTCAAAAGATGGGAGTGTGATTATCCCTAGTGGCTAGTGCTAATTAATTTATTTTCATTATTTTTTATTTGAGTCATCATAAAAATTAAAAATTATGAATTAGTCTCTACACGCAAGAAGTTGTACACTTTTTTTAAGTCTAAAACCCGAAACTGAATCAGATCACTTAATTGAATTGATCAATTCAATATAATAATTTTTAATTCATAAAATTATTAACATAATAATCCACCCTTTATCGTAAAATGGACGAATAATTGAAAAGCTATTTACACATTGATGTGAGGTATATCATATGAAAGCCCAACTCCGACCTCCGCAGTATTTATAATGTTTAAGTATGCTGTGATTAATTTTTTTTATTAATTCAAAATCCTTATAACTCAACCCTCATGATGTATCTAAATCTTAATATGTATATATTCACAGTGATCATCATATTATTTTGGTGTATATATAATTCATGTAAAATCGTATAATTAAAAAATTTATAAATACCCAAAATTTATGTAACATGTATAATTTTTGTTGTCCTAATATTCTTATGACTTTACTTATTATTATTATTTTTACCGTCTACCTGATCCAATTCGAAGTGAAATTTCTCAATATGGTTATAACGGTGGTTTATATTATAAGCTTACAACGAAGAGAATAAAAAATATATATCAATATTTAAGGATAGCAGTTACATAATTTCACTTAAAATAGAGATTGTACTAAATATTTGGTACAACATACATGTAAATTATAGATGATTAGTTGAGAAAGAAGCAAATCAAGAAAGTAGTCCGGTGTTAAATATTTTCAAGGTCAACCCTTGAGACAGCCTTGTGTCTGCACATGAAACTTCCCCTCAATTTAACACTATTTTCTTTTTCTGTGTGCTGCTGCTTTACCATATAAATATAAATATAAATATATAATACATAATTATAAAAATTATTAAGAGCAAGAAATAAGATTCTTATTAATTAATTAATAAATAAATAAATGAGATGACCTGGCCGATAACTGGGATTTCATCTCCTCCTTAATATCTGTGTCACTCAAATTGGTTTTGCAGTTACAAGTGTGCTTCAAGTCTGACGGAAAAAGACTGTTGTAGAAGAAAGGCACACACAACACAAATACACCATTCCACCCTTCTCCATTTCCTTCACCCAAAGGCAAAGCATAACAACCCCACCCCCCCATGTTCAATTCCCGATTTTGATCGTCTCAGCTGCGATGAAGAACATCGCGATTTGTTACGGTGAAAACGCGATTAAGATATCGGATTCCTATTGCTCCGGCCCCTCAACTCACGCCTACACCACCTCCTCCCACTTGACCCCCTCGATTCAAAATGCAGTTACGTGCGTCTACAGAGTCAAACTCTCGACCGAGAAGACGCAGTTTCTGATCAGCCTCACTTGGAGCAATCTATTAAACCAGGGATTCGCTATTAGCATCCGAGACAACCCTTTCCCGTCTTCAAAATTCAGCACAAGTTCGAGAGTCCTACGCAAGGAAAAGGGCACGACAGCCTTTGAATCCGGCTGTTTGAGGGTCGAGGTCTTTTGGGATCTCTCCCGGCCCAAGTATGAAGCCGGACCCGAACCCGTCACCGGGTTTTACGTTGTCTTTGTGGTCAACTCTGAGCTAAGTCTGATTCTTGGAGATATCGAGCAAGAATTGGAGGTCAAGAAGCGGGTTTCTGATAAACGAGTATCTGAATTTTCATTAATTTCTCGGAGTGAGAACTTATCTGGTAAAACTGCCTACTCAACCAGGGCTCAATTCTGTGAAACGGGAACTTGCCACGATATTTTGATCAAGTGTTCCGGAGAAGACGGGACGGCGGCGTCGATGAAGAACCCCGTTTTATCTGTGCATATAGATAAGAAGAATGTGATTGAGGTGAAGAGACTGCAGTGGAATTTCAGGGGGAATCAGACTATTTTCTTGGATGGATTGTTGGTGGATATGATGTGGGATGTGCATGATTGGTTCTTTAGTCCGTCAACAGGGTGTGCTGTTTTCATGTTCCGGACGAGGAGTGGATTGGACAGCAGGTTGTGGTTGGAGGAGAAGAGTTTAGAGCAGAACCAACGGGAAAAGGTTGGCTTCTCTTTGCTCATCTCTGCCTGTAAAAATCCAGATTGACTCTTCTTTTTAGTTACAGGTCTGAGTTTGATTTCTGGTTTCACTCTTTTTTGGGTTTGTTTTTCTTTATTTGGTGTCCTGAGAAAGAAAGAGTAGAATGATTGGTGGTACAATACTGTATTGCCTGAGATGCAAACATGTTCTTCCCAAGTTGTTGGAGAAAGGGATGATCTGGTCTGTAAATATACAAATGTACATCAAACACTTTTCATTTTATTGAGTCCTTACAACGAAGATAGTTTGTTGGAGTTCTCTTTTCCCCATAGTTTTTGTGATAAAGTTGATTGGGTGTGTTTTTCTGTTGTATAATCTTTAATTACGAGAAAATGAATTCGGACAGAGGGGGATTAATACAGGAAGGAACTAATGGCGCCAGTTATTTGGAAACTGTTGTCGTACTTATGGCTCATCTTCTTTCCTCCAAATAGGTTCGGCGTAATATAGGAAAAGGCTGCCTGTGACTTGCTTTTTGTTTCTTTAACATCTAGTTTCTGATTTCATAGTTAAGATTTTCCTTAGCACTATAATATATAGATCATTTTGTGTCATTTTCACCATGCTTTTAACTAAAAGCAGACCACTTCTCACATCTTGCAAAGGTGAAAATCCTATGTGTAAATTAAGATGATATCTTCTGAATTTTGACATAATTACAAATATATTCTTGTTGTTCGTGAAATTACAAATATCGTCTAATTTTAATTTTAATCTAATAATGAGCTGATTTCGTTAGTTTTAATTAGATTTCCATTCAATTTTTAATCAACTATCCAAAACGCACTTTTTAAAATTTGAATTATATTTTATATATTTTAAAAAAATTTAAAATATTTTTATGGACTCATGTGCTCCATTGATGATTTAATTTACCCACATTTATTTTATATATATTTTCTTTTTGAATAAAAATAAAAATAAAGTAGTAATTCGTATTTTATCGTCTAACGGCTACAAAATTATTTTTCATTGATTGAATTTTTGTAATTCCCCAAACAATAATTGTGTAGTTGTAATTTACCCAAATTCTTTAGGCTACAACCATCATAATACTAAGGGGAAGAAGGGTTTCCACGAGCCCATTGAACCATCCAATTACAAATTTTCAGTTGAATTAGGGTTGGGCATATCTAACACATATTAGAAATGGTATTTGATGGGGTCTAATTTCTAAAAGGTCGTAATAGTTCAATTTTTAGGCTCAGTGTACGGGGAACGAGTTTGGGACTTGCACAAAGAAGAGGTGTCGGAATTTTATTCGGCGTGAGCATTCCAACACTTAAATTAGATCGTGTAAGGAATTGAGTCATATATCGGTATGAATAGTAAAAACTACTTAATCAATAGTTAACTCGATATTCATAATGATCGAGTATATATACTTAAAATCATTCATACGGGCAAACATATGTTTTCTAGACGATACTAATGCGTGTTCGCCATCCAACATCTTCTGTTGCCTTAAGTACTTGGTGGGTTTTGATGGGCCTCTTCACTCGCAGGCCCATAATAACTTTGGGATGTTTTGGGCTTGTATTCATCATTTCGGGCCTACTTATTTTATCCACATAAATATTATGCTTTATTATGTGAACCGTAAATAAATTATGATGGCAAGTGCATGCGATGGGATTCGAATGGAGCAAAAATCTTCCCCATCTAAAGTAGCTTTATGAACAAAATTTATGGATGAAACCCACAAACCCACCATGGGTGGTGTAACTGCTATAAATATTCTTCAGAAACCCAAAATTCTGGTTACCGGCTAAGGGCCAAGGAAATGATAGGGTGGATCACCTAAATTTGTGTATGGGCCAATATGGATGAAACCTTAGCATGCCTACAACTGAGAGAAAATTGCATGGGCTATCCCAAATTAAAGCTTGCTACTAATTTTATTTGAGAGAGGAAAAAATGGAGTAATCTGCCGTCATATGGAGCAAGATCCTGAATTTCACACTTATAATTGTGATAATTAATATATTAATTATTCAAAAATTAATAATAATTTCTGATCTTTATTAAATAAATAAATAACTATTATTAGAGTTAAACAAAAAAACATTGAGAATCGAACTTGTAAATTTCATAATCAAGAAACTCAACTATACACTCAAGGCAATATACTTATGCGTCGCAAATAGTAGTTGTTTTCTAATTCATTTGAGTCAAGTGATGCGGATCTTATGTTACTCTTTTGATTATATTTACTGTCATATCAATAAATGAATTAAAATTAAAAAATATAATTAAATGATATAAATATTGTAGAATGTGTGACATAGATGTGCGACAGAGTATACTTTATCCAACTAGTTTTAGGTTTAAAGCAGTCCGTGAATGTGTGCTTAAATTTTGAATATGTAGGATGAACTAACCCTCTCGAGTTAGTGGGTTTGACTTTGGTGTGTTGATGGAGTTTTGAGGTTATTACGTCAGGGATCACTCCTCCACATTCTTATTTTAGTTTGAAGTTTGAATCAGCACCACCAATTATTCATTGCATTAATTTCTATTTTGAAATATAAAACTATATATTATTTTTATTGACACAACATACCCACTGCTTATCAACATTTTACTATCTCTGACTTTGTGTTATATAATTCATCCTCCTTACCACTAGTAAATGCATGTAGATTTGTTGCGTAAGTCTTGAGATCATCTACTAAACAATATCTAACAAGCTATCACTACACCTCCAAACACAACAAAATTTATGTATGATACAACATCGCAATGATTTCACTTGCAATTTTTGTAACAGCATCAAAAGGGCCAGAAGATTTTCTTAAATGATTTTAGTCCATTTAATATAAATGACCATCTTATCTAAAATTGCAAATTATTATTAATTATTTAATATTAATATCTTAATATGCCGCTGTCACACGCAAGCTCGAAACTTTTTTTTTTTAATTAAATGGGTGTCAATGAAATCGAACTCAAAACTTTTTATTTGATGTGATTCTAACATTGTATTAAATCGATATTTTATTTTAAATATTAAACTATTAAGAAGAAAAAAGTAATTAATATTAATACCTTTTAGCATGAAGTGGTAAGGTGAGTAGTGAGTAGTGTGTACGTGACGACGCGTGCCAGAAAGAAAAACAAACCATGGACCAAACCCGCCGATTTAGGTGTGGTTTGTAGTTCCGGGTAGCGCCTCGTCGGGTGTGGGTGGAAGAAAGTAGTAAAACCGCTTTGGTGAAGGAAGTCGGATTTGATTACTTTCTGTCTTGGTTTTTGTTGACTTTTCCCACTAACCAAATCAATCGGCGCCTACACTGGTCTGGTATTATTATCTTGTTAATCTCATTTTCCCCTCCAATCTAATTACAAGAAAGACCCTCCCTCCCTTGCTCTGATTATTCATGCCTAATTACAATTAATAATCGTTGATACCTGCGTACAACTACTAAAGAGAGTGGCAATTTTCAATTAAGATGTTGGTGATGGTATAATAATAGTGAGAATAAAGCAAAGAACAGTTCCGTCTCCAACTTCAACAGCAAAGGCAGTATTGTATTTAATATTATTTCAGAAAGAAGCATGAGAATAAACGTCAGAGTAAAGGAAATAGGACGTGGCATCTCTTTTTTAATTTTTTTATAATTTATTATGACAATTTGCTCAAATTTGAGAGTGACTTCTCACTTTATTCACTGTCTTCCAATTTTGTTGATTTGGGATTTTATTAATTTAGGTAATTAGATGTGAAAGAAAATAAAGAAAAAAGGGGGGGATGAAATGTGAAAATTGGAAAAAGAAAAGGTGATAGGGTTAAATGTGGGAAATTAGAAAACAGAGGGGTAACTTGGAGGAGGGGTCGAGATTGGGCGAAAACATCGATGCTCTCTACCCCCAACCTATAATATATAAACCCTAACCCCTCACTACTTCTTCCCCCACTCCTAACCCACCTAAATCTCTTTTCTGTCTCTCTTCTTCCCTTTTCTTCGAGTTTCTTCATCGCTTCTCATATTTAGTCCTAGCCATGTCTTGCTACAAGGGAAAGTACGCTGGTAATGTTCCTTTCTCTCTCTCTCTCTCTTCTGTTTTATTGATCTATTTTTGTCTATGGTATTGCTAGGTGGTGTGCTGCTTTTTTTTTTTTAAATTAACTAGATCTTGGATCTTTTTTCCTTGATTTATTCCTTTTGATTGCTGACTTTTCAGATCTGAATTGTTTTTGAATGTTAAGGTGATGTTTTTTACAATTTCTTTCTACATCCGTTTCAAGGCTTCCATGTTCCCAGATCTGCTTAAGGTGATGTTTATTTGGAGTAAATCTTGTATAGGTCTTACCACGTTCTGTTTGATGATTGAAAGTGGATGGAATTTTAGTTTAGTTGTTCAGTCGTTTATTTTTGGGGAGAAAAGCTTGGATCTCCGTTCTGCACTGATTGATAATATTGGTATTCATTTCTTATATGCTTTTAACCTTTGTTAATTGGTCATCAACCTTTTTTTCTGGTTGACTCCATTGGACCTGAGATTTCCTGATGATCTATTGACACTTCAAATCTTTTTTTTTTTTTTTTAGCAGAGCTTAATTTTTCCCCGTCTGCTGGTGTTTCATTGCTTTAGTTTGGTATATCATTTTGGTGTAACAAATATTCTCTGATTTGATGCGGAGCGTGGATCGTTATGGTGTCTACATCTTATTTGGAAAATTTTAAACTGACAACACAATGTTTCACTACTAGATGAAAGTTATTTTTCCTGGTAGATTTGTATCTACTTGGATTTTCTACTGCCTGGTGTGGTGCTATATCCAGATCTAGTCTTAAAGTTACTATAGAATGTTGTATCTAATATTGTGCTATATATTTTACATTTTATTCCTGTACCATTTTATTACTTTTTTCTTGTGTGTATAATCTGCAAATATATCTGATTTTTAAGGAGTGTATGGTAATGAACTGAATTATCTAAAAAACTGTTACTGGACCATTATTACATGGGAATGCTCTCTAAATGTTAGCGTAATGGATCCATGGGACACCCTATATCCATAGAGAATATGCTGGTACTTGTATTTTTGTCTTAGTTTACTGAACTATGTACCTATTATTTTGTAGGTGGTGTATTTATCTGATCTGCTTTGATTGATCTATATACTATGCTCCCTTCAACATTTAACATTGTTATTGTTGCAGATGAGCTCATTGCTAATGCTGCATACATTGGTACCCCTGGAAAGGGTATCCTTGCTGCTGATGAGTCTACTGGCACAATTGGCAAGCGTTTGTCTAGCATCAACGTCGAGAACGTTGAGTCAAACAGGAGGGCTCTACGTGAGCTTCTTTTCACCACACCTGGTGCTCTTCAGTACCTCAGTGGAGTTATTCTCTTTGAGGAGACTTTGTATCAGAAAACAGCTGCTGGTATGTGTTATTGCTGAGGGTCCATTGTTGCAAATGACAAAGCATTGACCTGCAGTAAAATTATATCATCATGCATCATTGGCAGTTGAAAAGAAATTGCATTAATTGAATTTCCTTTTATGTTATGAATGTTTGCAGGCAAACCTTTCGTGGATGTCCTGAAAGAAGGTGGTGTCTCCCAGGTATTAAGGTTGACAAGGGTACTGTTGAACTTGCTGGTACCAATGGTGAGACCACCACCCAAGGTCTTGACGGGCTTGCACAGCGTTGCCAACAATACTATGCTGCTGGTGCTAGGTTTGCTAAATGGAGAGCTGTGCTTAAGATTGGTCCCAACGAGCCATCACAGCTTGCTATCAATGAAAATGCCAATGGTCTAGCACGCTATGCTATCATATGCCAGGAGAATGGTTTGGTACCCATTGTTGAGCCCGAGATCCTCGTTGATGGCCCCCATAGCATTGACAAGTGTGCTGATGTTACAGAACGTGTTCTAGCTGCTTGCTACAAGGCTCTCAATGACCACCACGTTCTCTTGGAGGGTACTCTTCTGAAGCCTAACATGGTCACCCCTGGGTCCGAAGCCCCAAAGGTTGCCCCTGAGGTCATTGCTGAGTACACAGTTCGTGCCTTGCAACGAACAATGCCTGCTGCAGTCCCTGCTGTGGTGTTTTTATCTGGTGGACAGAGTGAAGAAGAGGCCACAGTCAACCTCAATGCCATGAACAAACTAAAGACCAAGAAGCCTTGGAGCCTTTCTTTCTCATTTGGACGTGCTCTCCAGCAGAGTACCCTCAAGGCTTGGTCTGGAAAGAGGAAAATGTCCCAAAGGCTCAGGCTGCTTTCCTTGCAAGGTGCAAGGGCAACTCCGAAGCAACCCTTGGAACTTACCAGGGTGGTGGTGCTTTGAGTGAGGGTGCCTCTGAGAGCCTTCATGTGAAGGACTACAAGTACTAGGTCAAGTTTTTGTTTCCCTAGATTATTCTGCTTTTGTTGTCGAGAGCATAATCAGCAACCAAGTTTGTAAACTGCTGCGACATCTTTATCCTATTACATGCTTTTAGGTTTTGTTTTTAATAAGCTTGAGAAACATAAGCACTTGGAGATTTGTGTGTTTCTTTTGTTATTGACGGCTCATTTTGTATGTCATTTTCTCTGAATACTCGCCGATTGTTTTGGCATTAATGGGATTTTTCTCACTATTTAGGCAATAAATAGATTTGCGGAGTCAATTTTTTGCCAGCTAGAATTTTTCATAATCACCCTTCATCAGTTATCAGAACTGTTATTTTTACCATTGTGTTGAGTATTGTAGCGTTGGTCAGACTGCAATATAAGTAGTCAAATATATACCAACCACATGGCTGCAGTTGAAAGGTTTGGGCCATCTCTTGAATTTGGTGGTCCCACCTCTTTTCATTTCTTTATGTCCAGTTTATATATGGTTGGACAAGCACAATTTCAGATTTCTTATTCACGCCAAGGTAAGGCTTTCTGCATAAAGTGTACGCAAAGGATCTTTCCAGGAGAACGCTTTCTGTAATTACTTTTCCTTGAGGACTGGACTGGGCCGGATGATGTTATGATCTACCTCTGGAATGGGCTTTTAAGGAACCCAATAGCATCCTAATGGGCAGCTCACAGTCTGGGACTTGGGTTCGGCTTCAACCTGTCCAAACTTTATGTGGGTTGAAGTTGCAGGAAAGACTATATGCACTGTAATTCTTGTGCAAAGTATTTTATTTTATTTTTCCTAAAAGATCTGTTGTAATTTGTAAATCTTACATCTTTGTTCTTTATTATGTACAGTTTGCAGTGACATGGTTACTACACCCAGTAGCAATTTCCAACAATGATTTTTAACTAATTGAAGATTTTTTTAGCCTATGCAAAAATAATTTCTGGTTCTTTTTCTCAAAGGTCTAGTAACATGGCATTTATGTGTCTATGAGTATGAAGTTGGCAACCAAAGGAAAACACATCTCCAACAGACCAATTAATTAAAAAAAAACCTGGGAGATAGATTGGAACTTACCAGGCAGGAGAAGAGTGGTGTTGTAGGAAAGGAAGGGATGGCAGATTTTCAGAAAGTGTCAGTAGGTAGTCAAATCACTTGAAAAGCATATAAACAAACTGATTACGCAATTTCAGTTTATGTTTTTCCAAAATACTTAATGGAAGGGCAGGCTCAGCTGGAGCTGGAGCTGGAGCTGGAGCTGGTAACTGATCAGTCTCCCACTTGACTGCTGCTAATGGCTAAATTGTCTGTCTCGAGACCTACCCTATATACATATCATCATCCATCATACATAGTATTTAATAACAGGGCTGGCTTCCTTCCTTCCTCGGGGAACTCAAAGGGCCGGGGCACGGAAAATTCAAACTATTCATCAGAACAGATGGCATAAATCACTGACTGTTAATCTCCTCATCTTTTCTTGCCTTGTTTGGTTTCTCACATTTCTTTACTCATCACTCACTGAGAGAGAAAGACAGAGGGAGAGACTGTGTGTGTGTGTGTGTGTGTGTGTTTGTAGGGCAGTGGGCAAAACCCTCTGCCCAAAGGGAGGCTATAGGGATAGGGATAGGGATAGGAAGGGGAAATGGATTTCTTTTATTACATGTGAGATTTCACAGTTTGGACCTTTGTAGCATTACTTTCCGTACACTTTCCACCTTTTCCCAACTGACTAATGGATCTCCAGTTCTTGCATTAAATTGACACTGTGTCTCTGTGTGTGTGATTCCCCCATCCATCCTTCCTTTATTATCTGGGCTTTCTCCGCTTTCACCTTTTCTTTGTTTCTCCAATTCATTCGGCATGCTTAAAAGGCGTGTTTTGCTAAGATACAATAAAAAAATATGATCAAGGGATCATCGCATATATACATATTTGTGATTGTTTGTTTGAGTTGTCCTAATTGGGACACTGAGAATAATCAGTTTTCCCCTTTTTCTGACTAATTATACTTGTGTATTTTCTTTTAAGTTATAATTGAATTGTGTACTTAAAATGAACTCCAAAATTTTCAACTCTAAATTTGAATTATATTTTGATTTTTATAATTATACGAGTAATTTGAAATTATTTCTTCAAATACAAATTCATTAGTCTAAATATAACTTTAGCTTTTGTCTGCCAAGATACCCTAAGCTTTTTATGATATTCTTAACAATATGAATTATTATCTTAAAAAAATCCAAGATTTTTAATTGATAGAAACAAAAAGATTGATAAAATATCATAAAACTTGAAGTTGCATGAATATGATACATGAAAATTCCTTGTCGATCTGCCTGTTATTCTTAAATTACAAGTAACTCATCAGTTAAAAGATAATTATATATTCAATTTTCAAAATGGAGTGTAATTGATAGCATAGGTTGGGAATCAGTTTTTGGAGAAACGCAATCTGAAAAAGTTATGCTCAGATCCAAACCTTTTTCCTGATTTAAAATGATGTGCTTACCAACATGCCAAGTGGTGTCATTTCAATCAACTCTTTGTTGTGTCTGTGTATATGTATATGTATTCTCAGATTTAGATTTGTTTGTCCTAAAAAGAAAATTTGAGTATTGTTTGAGAGTAGTGAAAATGTTGTCACTTCACCACTGCTAATTAGCGGACAATAAAAATTAAACTTGTGTAAGAGATTCAAAAATCGTACGTGAAAAAGTTGCATGAGCGACGAGCGTCGAGGAGGGCCCCCATTCTAGGGTTCTTTGGTGGGGTTAATGTACGTACCCACGTAGCTGAGGTAAGAGGGGCGGCTTTCACGTTTTCAATTTTTCTTTTTTTTTTTTTTTTTTTATAGTATAATGGAGCTGGGGGTTTTGCCAACATTTTGAGTTTGAATTCAAGATTCTTTTTCCTTTAACGAAAAAAAAGAAAAAAGTAATGCCAATTCAACTAATTAAATTGATCCCGGATTTCATGTTTATTAAGCAAATTCAGGAAATAAGATGATTATCTAATCTCTTTTATGAATGAGTTGGAGTACGTGGAAAGAAATGAACTTCATGAGAAGAAAGATGAGAGTACATCTATGTAATGCATCAGAAAAAATATGACTTTTAGTTATAATTAATTATCATGATTATAAGAAAATATCGTGGGGTATATTAATTACGACTGCACAATGACTATTATCTATTTGTCTCTGCAACAAGTGACGCTAATATATTTGCTACAATTAAAAAACTATTGTAAATATTTATCATAGGTAAAATTAGTAAAATATATATGATTAACAGTGTCTAAAATTTAAATTTTTCTATCGATTTATTTGACCAAAATAAGTACTATTGATCTATTATGATTTTCATCATTTATAATATAGGAAATTATTATTACTATTATTATTTTTATTTATTTATTTATTTTTAATATAGTGATGACTCAAAAACTCTACTTGTTTCATCTTTTAGAGAAATCCATTTCAACCTACTTCACCATATGCACACTAGCAATAATGGTCCACGTAACTAAGTATATATTATAATTGTTAAATAGCTTTATCTCTTATCCATGAGGCTTAAATGTATTTTTAATCAAGTAACTTGGATTATTTGTTATTTTCGTCCTTTAACTTTTCAGTGCAGAATTTTAGTTTTATATTTTTTTAATTTTTATGATTTTAATCATTATTTTGATTATAGTTCACCCTTTTAATCGAAAAAATACATATACATTTCACGTATTCTTTTTTAAAAATTGGGGCTAATATTCTCATTAACTCGTTTCTACCAATATATTTATCCGTCAATTTTTTAGGTTTACATTCTGGTCCGAAAACTTTTCAATTTTTGCAATTTCAATTATTTTTTTTTTTATTGGAGTTCAACTTAATCATTGATGGAGGTGAATCCACTGAAAAAATACTTTAAAATTATAAAAATAAAAAAGATTTACGACCCAAATGCCATCCTAAAAAAGTTAAAGAACGAAAACCCCAAATCTCAAATTATAAGACAAAAAATACATTTAATCCTTGTCAACAATGGCATATATATAAAAAATAAAGATTTAACTTTATATATAGAGTAAAATATATGAAGATGGAGAATTTAATTAATACCCAACACTAATTAATCTCATGAGCAGAAATTCCTTACGAACAACAGTAAAAATAATATTTCTTGTTTAAATCCATTAAATGAAACAGGTTTTGACAAAGGTAATACTCCTCACGCAAATCAATGCAATACTCCTCACATCCCATTCTCCCAAAATAGTGCACAAGAAGGAAGACAATAAAATCTTTATAATCTTAATAATGCAGTAGCGATCAAATATAGTACAAACAAATTATGCAAACAATCATATGTTAAAATGATCAGTTGCTCACATAATTAAATTCTGTCTAGTCTAGCAGTTCGCAGAACTTCAACAACAAAAAGAAATGAACACTAGAGTTATTTAAGATTAATACCACATGCAGGATCGCAAACGACTGCCTGGCGCAGAGTACGTACTTGCCCACCAGAAGAAATCACCACGGAAATTAAGCTAATAGAACAACAATCAACACCTCTACGTACTTCCAACTTCACCTTCTTATGCATTAAGTCAGCTCTTTGAATCACAAGCAGCTACCGACAACCATAGTTAAACTTAATTTCACCTCCCAAGTCACATATTGTAAGAGTCATGATTCACCTGGTCTGCACCTGTTTACCTTGTAACAATATTGTCCTAAAGTGATCAGAATTGTGATAATTAAGTTCAAACCCTTGTTGATTTCAGTCCATAATTCTCCCATAAGCATCTCCCATGAAGTACCTAAAGCAGCTATCACTCATGGGATTGGCTGTATTAGTGTTAGGAGATGAATTATTTCCATGATCATTAAGCCTTATTGTATGATCAAGGTTGACCCCGTGTTCACTGGTGTCACAGTAGACTCCTGATCCTCCTTGATTTGAAATAGACTCATGACTCTGATAGTATGTGCAGCTTTTTGAATTCTCCTTTCTTTTCTTGTTGCACTTGAGTAGATAATTATTGACACTATCCCACTTTTCTTTGCACATCAGACCACTCCTGTCATGTCCGAAACAGGCCATTTTCGTTGCTATTTCCTCCCACAGCATCTCTTCTGAGACCCCTCTCTGCTGGAATTTTACTTCCATTCCAGTTCTCAAGTGAATCAATCTTGTGATCTCACATTCAGGCCAGATATCGCCTTTAACTGAGTTAGTCATCGTTTCACTCCCATCATCGTTCTGGTTTTCGCTTAAGCTACGGATTATCAGCTCCTCCGGGGGTGAAGCCCTCAGTTCTTTTCCAGTCAGTTTTTGCAAAGCATCCATTAGAGCAGCATCTCGAGATTCAATCCAGGCTCTTTCGCTGGCCCAGAATTTGTGCTCTCTTTCTATCCTTGCAGCATCTTGTTTTCTCCATTCATCTTCTCTTAACAGCCTTTCTTGCTCCTTTTGCTCAATCGTCCTCATCATTTTCTCCATCCAGGCCTCTTGTTTATCCATCAACTTCTTCATCTGTACGTCAATGAAATCTCTGATCTTCACTTTCCAGTTCCTCTTGCCCCTTCTTTTCTTGTTCTTTGAATCGTTATCATCAATCCCTTCGTTCAGATCATCGCTATTGTCGGATGAACTAGTGTCGGCATCAGAATAATTCGAGAGACTAAGGCTGGTATCGGAGAGCTTCGGGCCTTGAAGGGCTTCTTGATTACTGGCTAATGAAGTGTTTTTATTAGGAAAATTGTAATGGAAACTGCCACCTACAAGATGGGCTTCCGCGACAGAAGCAGCTGAATTATTAGTTTCACCATAGAGAGCTTCAAGTTGTCTGAAAAACCTGTAATGTTTGCCGTCTTGCCTTCCAGCCTTGCCTTCTTTAGTCTTCTTGTAATACTTGTAGAGGTTCTCAAACTTCTCTCTGCATTTCTTGCCACTCCTCTGATATCCGTGCTCCTCAGACATTATCCTGAAATTGTTAGGGAGAGAAAAAAAAAGATTATTCATCAAATTATAAGTTTTGAGACTGGAGGATGAATAAATGAAGATCTTGCAGTAAAGTGAACCCTAGTTTCATGTAATGGCCGTGCAAAAAGCTTCATATGATATTAATCATTGCTTAATAAGGATCGGCAAAGTCATATGGTTTCTTTGAATCAGTGGTGTAGACACACACCCTTTGGAATATATATAACTATTCAAAAATTCCAGAGAAAGTTGCCAGTGGAACTGGAGGAAGAGCTGTTCCTGCTCGCGTCTTTTCCTAATGCAAAGACACGAAAAAAAATGTTTGCTGAAAACACCCAAAAGATTGGCCTTTGCTGTATCTGAAAAGTAGGAAAAGTTACTGACGAAATAAAGTCACTGGAGAGCTATCTTATTACAGAAGTGATTGCCGAGGTGACTCGTAGAAATCCAGGATGAACAAGTAAAGAGATAAAAAGTACAACCTGCTGGAAGCTTCAAACTAAGCTGATGTCATTGTGTTAAATCCAAAAAAAAAACTAGATTGTTTGAGTTATAAGAAAAACTAGAGATGCAATCCCATGAATCGTTCACTCTTCCGAACAGTATTAGGAAAAGAGAGCAAATAGCCTAATAATTATATATAAAAACGAAGAGGATTAAACAAAACCCTCTCACTGCCTTCTCCATTATATCTACCCCCAAAAACGACCCCAAGAAAGCAAACCTGCAGGAGCTGGTTGTTTTGAGGGGTAAGTAAGATTTACAAGAGGAAGACGATGTCTGTGAATATTAGTACGAGATTAGAGTCTGGAGTTGATTTGTTTCTAGTGCATGTGTGTAATTCTTAATTAATTGTTTCTTGAAATTAATTAAAGATTTGGATAATAATGAAATCGGGTGGTGGGTTTGATTTTGGAAAACCTAGAGGATGAGTAGAGAAGTGTTTGTGAAGTGGGAAATTAGGTTTTTAACTATGGTTTTTGTTTTGTGTGTATAGTAACGTACCTTGAGACCTCATCCCACAAGGGACCCTTCTGGTTGGCCTCCTTGAACTTGGGGTCAAGCCTTGATCTGATCTCAAGAAGAGTAAGCGTCTCTTGCCTCGGCCACCTCCCCGTGCCACCGTCTCCCCCCCCTCCCCCACCATTTTCAAACCCACCGAAACAGCTACTGGGGGCGGCGCCGCTGCTGGAACCAGCAGCTCCTCCTGCATTAGTAGTATTGGCAGTAGTAGTGGAATCTGAGCGAAAGATGAGCATGTCGTAGGGGTGAGGCGGGTTCAAACCACGGTGGCTGGAAATCAAGTCCGGCGGCTGAGGGATGGGCGGAAATAAAGGCCTACTGCTTATGAACTGCCGCAGATCGGCCATCCCATATTGATCTTCCATACTTGAGACAACACAGCAACAAATGTCGCAGTACGGGAGAGAGAGAGAGAGAGGGATGAGAGAGTGAAGAAGATAGGGAGGGGAAGGGAAGGGGGGACAATGGTGAAAGGAGCGGCAGACCCGGATCGTGTCCTTACAGAAAAAGGTTTTGAATTCATGTAGAGGACAATGGACCCATTTCTGTGCTGCGTCAATGTATTCTAGACATATCTCTCTCTCTCTCTCTGTGTAAATCTCTCTCTTTCTTGTATGGGCGGGGGGGGGGGGGGGGGGTTTGTGTACGTACTTAGGTACGTGGATAGTATGTATGAATACACACAAGGTATTCTTGTTTTGTATGGTTGGGGGAATGTATAGCAACAATTAAGTAATAAAGTGGAGTAATTAATTAGGTAGTGGAATAAAGGGGAAGAAGAACAAATAATTATGTCACGAGTACGTACTTATAAAGAAGCGTACACAACCCCCCACCCCTCACCCCCTTCTCTTTCTTCCTCTTCCACTGTACTCATTTTGATACTCCCCTTTTTTGACTCTTTTTGTCTCTTTTCTCTCTCTAAACCTCTCTCTCTCTCTCTCCCATTTACTCAAGAAACCAGAGCTCTCTCTCTCTCTGTGTAACACAGACATACACACACACACACACACAGGTAAATTACAATTTGTGATGAGTTGTGTGAGGAGGGTTGGATGTGTAGGGTGTGAAGATGAATTGAATGTGGGCGGTGATGTGTGTGTGCATAGTGCTGTCTCCTCTTCCTAAATACACTGACTCACTGTCTGTCTGTAAAATCATACGCATTTTGACATCACTCTTCCAGATTAGATTGACTCATCATCTGTTTCCTCATTAATTAATGCTTTATATAATAATATGTTTACTTTAAATACACCAACTTCGTCTCTTCATATACATTCCTTTTGTTCCTACCAATTAATACCTACTTAATTAATTATTAACATTGATTATGTATTCATTATATATATATATATATTACAGCTGGTACGTACGTATAGTAATAGTAATACTGTAACAGTTGCTTCCTTCTCCAACGTCCAAAAGGAAATTCCAATCGGGGCTCGAGGGCTATTTCCAAACCCCCAAACTTCCTTTTTCATCCATTATTTTTTTTTCTTTCCTATTCCGGTTCATTTCCATTTCTTATTTCTTTAAAATCCTAATCTAGATTCAATTTGATTCAATATGAATAATAATACACACACTCATCGTGTAATTAGTGAACAATTCTAAGAAAGTGATGCAAATATATCATACTTGTTCTATGATTCTTATGCTCAGACTTAATCTTATTTGAATAAAAAAATTCATCAATTTATTTTTTTTCTTTTGGTTGGCAAATGTGGTACAGTAACGCAGTGGTGCTGTTCCAGAATTCCATACATGAATTAGGGTTAATTCACTAAAATAAGGTTTCTTCTTCTTTTCTTCTTTTTTTAAAACACTCTTAAGGAGGAATTCTTCTCGAGTATAATTTTTCTTCTCTATGGTCGTTTGTCCTTTAGTTTAGATGGAGGTTATTATCATCCACTACATATATGAATGAACTGTAATTCTTGAATTGGCGAAAAATATAGGACGTGAACAAATTATTAAATGGTCAAAGATTATTTTAGGGTAACAAAAAATGTTGGAAGGTTTTGATCTTAATTAATTTCTTATTTGGATGATTATTAATTAAAGGTATATATAGGTGTGGATCTTTATATTGATGATTAATGGATGGTGATGATAGTTTTGTGGAATTAATGATATGGTATGATAAAAGTCAACAACATTAATCAACTATGTTTGATGATTTTAGGTAGCTTTTGGACTGCTTTCTGTTTGTGCATGTCTGCTTTGTGGTGTGCTTTTGAGTTTGCTGTTTATGGTAACCCTCTTCAATTGGATTTGCCGAAAGTTATAAAGATGCATTAATTAATTATCTACCCCATAATTAATCTAATAAACATTCTCTGTTTTTTTTTTTATTCTAATAACTTATCATAAGCTTTTGGCAAAATACAAATTAACGTCCAATTTTTATTAGCTGAATATAGTAAAGATTGGGTCCGTTTATCAAGATGTGAAACCATACATACATATATATATATATATATAGTTTAGTTGGATAATTACCTCTGCTTCTATCCACCTAACACAAATTTTATTGGCTTGCACCTTAGGGTTTATACAGGACCGCCGTGAGGTTATATGTGATGTATAAGTACTTTAATTATTAAAAAAGAAAAAAAAAAGTATAATGAAGTACTTCTATAAATATTTTACTCAATCACATTTAATGTTATTGGAGGGGGAAATAATATTTTTGGTTATGTAATTTAGGGTTTTTTTTCATTTTTCTGTCTTATTGGTAAGGGATAATTACATGCTCATCTTCTAAAATTTAGTATAATTACATGTAAATCCTCTGTGGTTTGAAATTATATCTAGCACTATTAAAGTTTGCTTTGATCTAACAAATTAGTTCCTCCGTCAGTTAAAATTCACCGAATTTGCTGATATTGACAGAAAAATTGAAAAAACATCTATATTTACCCCCCAATTGACTTATACCAGACTTTAGGGATGTTAGATACAATTTCTCAAATCACACGAGGTCTACATGTAATTATACCAAACTTCAGGGGAGAGTAATTATCCCTATTGGTTATGGGATTATTAACTTTGGTCGCATGGGACCTTTCTAGTCTATATTTAATAGAGTCGCGTGACGTTAAATGCATAGGACTAAAGTTGTTATTTTTTTAAAGTTATGAAAACAAAATTGTTTATTTTTTATAGTTATGAGACCAAAAAAAAAAAGAATTCCGCAACCTATAAAATCAAAAATGTCAAGGTCCTAACAACCACATACTAAACATATAGCATTTTTCATTAAAGAATCTGACAAAAAGATAACATAAAACAAAAAATATTACTTTCTAAAAATTATGAAAAAAAGTTGAGAACCTCGTAATCAATGAAATAAAAAGTTAATAAATCGTAAGTTATGGAACAAAATGTTATTTCCCATCATTGAAGCAATTACTTTAACACCTAAATCTCCTGATTTATGTTAAATAACTTGTTTGCCATTTTTATATATATGTATAATTACACAAAAAGCATCCTTAGATTTATTACATGAACCTAATTTCTTATACTATATATGCTCGATTACACCAATCATACCATAAAGACTGTAGAAGAAATATGATTTTTTCTTATAGTTAATTATTACGGTCAAAGAAAAAAAAATCGTGGTGTATACAAATTAGTTAATTATACCTAATGATAGCAATGAAGGTGGGGATTTAGGTTTATTCCGTAACCGATATTTTTCTAACCAAATTAATTTTATAAGAGTAAAGATATATTTTTTTATATGTATTAGTGTATGGAGATGTATAAAAGATATTTTGTTAGAAAAAAAAATTATTTGACTGGCAATGGTCATTAATAAGTCAATTGGGGATAATTATGGATTTTTATTTATTTATTTTTGTTAATATTAAAAAATTCAATTAATTAACAAAGGGAACTACTTGTTAGAGGAAAACAAACGCCAGGGGTACTAGATATAATTTTGTAAATAACAAAAATTTTTATGTATAGTTACACCAAACCTTAAAGAAGGATGATGTACTAATAAATTGTTAAATAATCACGTTGATTGCTAGCAACGTCAACAATAGAAATTATTCAATTAACGCAAAATTAAAAAATTAGTCCTGTATCCGTAAATGGTGGCAAAATTAGTTCGGTAAGTATTAGACTGATAATTTTAGTCTTGCAAACTTTAATTTAGTTGCAATTTTAGTCTTTCCGACAAAAAATTGTCAGATTTTATCTGAGCAAATTGAGATTTAGGATTTTGACTACCAACTAGGCTCGAATGACTGACATACTAATTTCAAAGTCTAAAGATGGGTATAATTAATAAATGGAGAATATCTTTTACTAGGTTATGGTAAGTGAAGTAATTATAAATATTATTGCACGAAGGAGTAGTCTGCAGACTCTGTGCGCTCATTAGGACAAGTCAACTTCAAATGGATTTTCTTTGTATAATTTTTGAGAAACCTCATAGATTGTAACACATGAACAATAAGACCAGTATATAGGGTAAAAGTTGAATTTTCTCTATTTCTCTCTTACGACATACACCATAACACAAGGGGAAATAAAATGTCTAGCTACCTACCTCAAATTGACCCAAAGTCATCATTACTAGCTACTTCATGAAAAATATTTATAATAATTTTCTATAAAAAAAATCATTATACGAAAACTGACTAAGAAATAAACCATTCTTATATAATTAATTTGAATCACTACCTATTCATTGTTTTATAATTTAGAATATTGAAATTTAAAACAAATATTAATTATTGTCACGACGTTGGAAAAAAAAATGAAATTAGTCACTCATAATTATGAATTTTAAAGGACAAAAAGATAACAACTCGTTTTCACATAAAAGCAATGTCCAACCATTCAAACGGAACAAAGAGAGAGTGCAAATAAACATAAAAATAATAAAATGGGGTTATTAATGCCATGATTGTATTAAAACTCGATGGTAATGATTGTTTGATCCCAAATTAGGGAGACGATTCCCTCAAACCACCATAATGACTTTCCAAACAAGAAGACCTCAATCATCACATCAACTTAGTACCAATTATTTATTTAACATAATGAAACTTAAAAGTAAAAAATAAAAAAAAGTATATATAGTAAAGTGAATAAATGAATTATTTGGACCGTACATCTACTTATGAAGGCCGGACCCAAATTGTCGATTGAGAGAGAAGAACACAGACTACATTACTACAACTCCCATGTGAATACAAAGAAGCATCCCCCACCCCCAATCAGCACCGCTGACATTTACGTACGTACAGAACTTTTCCATTTAACACGACAGCAGTACACTGTCGTCTTGTTCAGTTCTCGAAAGTTTGCTTGCTTCTCTCACTCTCTGCATTGTATAGTATGGCATTGGGAGCAGCTGGATTATGAATATGCATCGCCTTTTCATACATAATTTCTTAGATTTTTGTGCATTTTCCCCCCGCGGATGTACCCATCATCTATCTACATATCTTGTACTTAAATCAACGTCTTGTTCTAATCACAATCATCCTTATTCCTACATACATACATACATATATATATATATATATATATATAATATATTTTAGGCTTAAATGCAATTTTCATACTGTATTTTTTGTATATTTGACATTATAATTCTTTTTTTTTAATTTAGGGTAGTAAATAGGTTTTGTGACTTTTTAATTTTTCACGATTTTGGTTCTTCAATTGCCGGAGTTACAGGAAAAAAAAATTTAGTTTGGGGTTTTTATTCTCGTTGGCATTTGGCATTTTTATTTTGTATCTTTTCTAGAGTAGTAAAATAGATTCTGCTGTAACTTTTAATTTTTTATGATTTTGGTTTATTATATTAACCAATGGGAATAGAAATCCCAAATTATAAAACGCACATGCAAGGCGTATGCCTTTTTTCGGCAATATTTTTAAATTCTTGGATAATCAAAATCGCGAAAAATTAAAAAAAAATACATATTACGATGCAAGACATTTAATGATGATATTCATATATAAGCGTTGTTTTTATAATTAAGGCAAGAAACAGAGTACTTGAAATCCCTCACCACCTGGACCAGATTCGGAGTTCATCAATAAAAGGAAAAATGCACAACAGCTAGCTGTCCGATCCAAAATCCAACAAGCCCAACCGACCCGACCCACCCGCAAAAGATTTGGACAGAAATTATTTGATAAAAATCACACTGCATACAAACATACCTGCATGCATACCATGTGTGAAAAATTAAGAGAGGGAGATGAGAGGATGGAGAAGGTTTCATAATATGTAACCATGCAGCTGGCTGCAGCAGATCGAAGAGAGCGGCAAGTAAAAGAAAAGAAATTGTGTGTGGTGGGTGCAGGTGCATCCCTGGCCCTTAATTCAAGCTGATCAGGTGCTGCGCGCCTTCCTGCATCTCAGCTGCTTACGTACAAGTATTTAAAGCTTTCCATCTCTTTATTTTCTTCTGTTGCAGAATCCCATATATGGTTGCTCTCTACTGTGCGTTACCCGACTGTAATAATGACTCTTGTTCTAAAAGGTTTGAGTTATTCTGATTCGGCGCTTCTTGTTACAACTCAGGGTTTTGTGTGGATCCACTAGAAAAAAACATATGATTTACTATAAAAGAAGAAATTCGGCAAATACAAATTAAATGCAGTTTTGCAATGATCATTGACTATTGTTTCTGTTAGTGTACTCAAAACGGCCAAAATCATGACAATTTTGTTAGCTATAACAAAATTCATAGCAAATATTAATTAATTATGGTAAAAATATAAGATTTTACTTTAATTTTATTTAATCGTGATTAATAATATTAATTTACTATAATTTTTAAATATGATCATTAATAGTATAGCAAAATTCAATTTTGTTTTAGTGATACTTACATAGAGTAGTAGGAATGAGGGGGATGAAGAAAGAATGTGGAAGGTATGAGGCGATTGGGAGATGATACATTAACCAAAAATGAATTTGCTTAAAATTAAAAGGGGACGTAGAGAGAGAGAGAGAGAGAGAGAGAGAGAACGGTAGTGGAGGAAAATGGGGTCAAAAGAGTATTGATTACATATATGGGGGCGATAACTATCTTGTTTTTATTTAATTAATATTAATATTAATATATAAGTGTGAGTTGTCTGCCACCCCACAAAAAAAAAACATGACCATAACTTTAAATTTATTTTAATGATTAAACATAAGAAAAGCATCAGCAACTTTTGTTTAAGTTGTCGTCTGTTAATCTCATACAAACACCAATTTTCCTTTTTCGCTACTACTTATTCCTTACATTGTGATTGCTCATTCAACTAACTCTATTAATTAATCCATTCATTAATATTCTTTTCCTTCTTTCTTTCTTTTAAATAAAGAGAGTCAAAGAATTATATATTGGGACATCTTTTTCAAATAAAGAATTAATCTCTCATTCAAAGAATATATATAATATATATTAGTAGTCCATGCACTCGCATAAACAAATAAAAATAGTTATGGAAAAATATTAGGATAAAAATAACATTATTAGGTCAAAATACACAAATACTATCTTCTTTTTCAAAATTACAGCTACAACCCAGAAGATGTAGTTGTAATTACAGCTACACTCATTGTTTAAATGCAAAACTTACGCAAATACTTCCTGAAAAATATAACACTAACACCCCTCATGGGTGTAGCTGTAATTTTTCAAAAGATAGAGGGTGTTTGTGTAAACTGGGCTAACCTCAAGAGGTGTTAATATAATTCATCCAAAATGTTAATATACATTAATCAGTGTATTTAAATTATGTATTTTGATCAATTTTAATTAATACATATAAAGCCTCAAGTGAAACGACACAAATGTAGTGTGAGTAGAGAAAAAAAGAAAGAAGTTTGTGATAAAAAAAACAAATAGCGGTAAGGATGAAAGAGAAAAATAATTATAATTATGGGTTTATTAAATACATGAAAGTTTGTGTGGGAAAATATATGAAGAATGGGTGAGAGAAATATGAAATAACGAGTTGAAAGAAAAAAAAATGAATTCATGAGTAAATTACTATTTTAATTCAATTTTATTTTAAGAAAAAAATAAATAAAGGGATAAATTTAAATACTAAAAAAAAATATAACAATATAATTTTCTTTCATAGATACACAAGAATGATGTTGTTTGAACATGTTTAAATATGCATCTAAATCTATAAATAGCTCTTTTTTTGTAGCTTTAGATAGATTCTAACTAGCTTTTTCAAATGCAATGTATGAAGTTGACCCCCCACCCCTCTACATATTATGGGTTGTTCAACATTTAGTGTGTTGTCTTTTTCTTTAGTAATTATTTTTAGGAAATAAATTCCAACTATAATAAAATAGTGTGATGTATCCAAGTTGCGTGGATTGTATGAAGAATGTCAACTCCCCACCTCCTTCTACACTAATAGTGTTCGTATTTTCGACCTACTCTAAATAATCTTTGTTTACCATTTTTAGTGTATCAACACTAGTAACTAGGAATACTATGATTAATCAATATTCGTTGTGATTTTTAGTCATAATTAAAATATTTGTTATGATTCTAACCATGACTAATATTTTGGCCGTATTCGTAGAAACAAAGACTAATGATCATTACAAAGCCATGATTGATTTATATTTATCACAATTTCTTCTTTTGACTATAAAAATGAATCATAGTAGAAACTTATATATATATATATATATATATATATATATATATTTTTAGTAGGATATGGTGTGCGTACTATATATACTAGATGCAAGTGTATAAATATATTATTAAATAATCAGTTATTCTTTTATTAAAATTTTATTATTTATATTTATATTTTATGGATGAGAAATATTTTAGTTCGTGAGAGTAGAGAGAGAATACAAAATTCAAGAGTAAATTATTTTAATTTTTTTTTCCTCTTTTAATAGCCGTCAAGTTGCTCACCCTTCTCAACATTTATTTTTTATAACTTCATTTTTTAATTTTTAATTAATTATGAACACTCATTCGATTGTGCCACATGCACAAGTATCTATTCTAATTTAATAAAAAAAAAAAAAAGTCACTTTTCGCTCATAATTGTAAACTAATGATTTTGCGCTTAAATATTTATACTAATATAACTATTTTTTTTTGTTTTAAATGATCCACATAATATTTTAATTGTTAATTACTATAATATGTATCTTAAACGTTCATTACTTTGTCTACTTTCAAGTTTCAATCATACATTAATTTTATTTTAAGATTTATATCATATCTATCTAATTATATGTACCCAAATATCTATTTTTGGTTGCAACATGACTGGACGGAAGGTTGGGCCGCTAAACAAACGTTGGAAGCCCACTGTTGCAAGTTATGGCCCAAGCTCGAATAACTGGACCCAACCAATGACGTTTTTAGGTTTTTCCTTTTAGGTAATTCATTAATCAATAATTGATTTCTCTTGAGTGAATCAATTATGGATAGAACCGCAATTAATGAATGTTAATAATCATTAATGATGAATTTTTATAGAAATGGATTATTAATAATTTCTAATATATAGCTAAATAAACACTCTCATCTCTTATGATACTTAAACCCAAAATTTTCAAAATTTTACAGGCTTTTATGTTTAAGATTTTGGATTTGAATGCTGGATGTGTGTAAGTAAATAATCGAGTCGTTCATAGTATGGTGTATATTTAAAAAAATTGTTTCGAGTTTTTGGCACAACAATGATTATTTCACTCAAGAAGAAAAAAAAAAAAGATTTAATTTTTGAAAAATAATTTTAAAATATAAATACTAATTCACAATTATGAATAATTAATTAATTGGGTAAGTTAAAGTGTGAATTAATTTGTACAACGAAGATCCCAAAAACAACGTTATCCCTTGGAATGGGGCCATGATGTCTGGTTTAGTTTTAAATGGGTGTTCCCTTGGTGTGTGCCAAAACCCATGAATTTAGCGATTTAATCATTATTCCCCATCATTTTCAATATTTATTTCTTCCCTTATTAATTCCCATCCTCAAATCCAAAAATTCTTCTACGAGCATATGTGCCACGCTCATGCGTATCCGCACAATCAATTATTTTTTTTAAAAATATATTAATGATATTAATAAAATATTAAAAAGCATAATTAATGAGAAAATAATTAAAAAAAATGAGAGATGTGGAAGTCAGAAAAGAGAAAATGAAAAGTTAAGGAAAAAAGAAAATAAAAATTCAAGAAAAGAAAAGAAAAATTAAAAATTAAAAAGTTAAAAATTACCATACCAATAAGGTACTCTGCAATGATATATAGTGTAGATTCCCCTAAAGATAAAATTAAAAATCTTGACATTATTTCTTTTAATGTAATTCAATTCATTACGTGGTTTAGTATATTTCAATTTAAAAAATTAATACAATATATTAATAATTTCAAATCAACAAATATATATAAAAAGAATTCCGTAAAAATAAATATATATATTTAAAATCATCCGACTCAAACCCCTTCTTGCTTGACATATTTGTGGTTCTTTCTTTCTTTCTTTCTTTCTTTTTTTTTAAATAAATTAATCTCATTCATTAAATAAAATATTTTTAATTAATTATAATAATTATTAAAATAAACAAGTGAAAAATCCATGTAGTAAGAAATTCGAATTCACGGTTAGTAAAAAAAAAAAAAAAATTGCTGAATAAATTAAAAAAGCTGTTGGTAATGGGGGTTAGGTTGTGGAAGTTATGCATCGTCCATTATAAGTGATTTCAAACCCTAATCTCTAACTTAAAGTCAGAAGAAAGAGGTTAAAATAAAATTACAATAAATTCATATAAAATAATACAAATATTCAGACGTCTAGTAGAGTTTGAAGTCATAACTCTAAATTAATTTATAAAGTATTAACCATAACCAACTTTATATATATAACTACTATTTATAATTTACCGCGCCGTAATCATTCACGCCAAGCAATGCAAGAAATGGAGGTGGGTTTGGACGAAAGGGAGAGGGATTGTTTCTGTTCAATTAATCAACCCCTCTTCATGTAATAAAAACATTTAATTTGAATTCGAATTTTAATATGTGAGCATTTTTCTTATTTTTATTAGTTGGGTTGCACGCAATCCCTGCAATCATATAAAAAATCCTGTGATGTGTTGATATGGAGAAAAAAAATATATAATGATAAGTTTATTAAAAATATAAAAATTTATTAGGCATCAAATTTTGAAAAGTTTTAGTCTGGAGTAAGTTTGGCCAAACAAAATAAATATCAGAGCCAGTGTGATATATTTGATCTGTGATGGGTTGCTTTTTTTTAATTATACATCAATCACATAACAAGTGTATTACACTAGTTTAGATTTAGCCTAATTATATCCTAACTAGAATTTCTCCAAAATCTGAGCCCATATATCAACATTCCATTTCCAGCTGAATTTCTCCAAAATCTGAACCCATATATCAACATTCCATTTCCAGCATATGCAATAGGGAAAAAGCCCTTTCCTGTCAATATTCACATCAAATCACTCATTCCACTGTAATCAACTGTAGAATTAAAGTTAATAAATTAAAAAAGTAATAAATCCTCATCAAGAACTCACCACTGTTACGCCCTCCAACCCAGAAATCCAACACCACATCTGGCATACACCCGGATCCTCACACCTTGCCATTACATTCACAACTGGTTTCAACTTCTCATCTTCATCGATCCCACTCCAACTGCCAAATCTTAACTCCCGCCCCCAATCCACAACATATATATAAATGGATTCTCTCATGATCTTTAACCCTCAGTTACTAATTCATGCACGTGCAGTACAACAAACTGAAATATATATACAACAATGTCACAGTCTCCACGGGGCAGGTATGGCGGCGGCAAGAGTGCTTCCGACGGCGGTGGCCGCCCAATGTACCGTGGAGTGAGGCGGAGGAAGAGCAGCGGGAAATGGGTTTCTGAAATTCGGGAGCCCAGAACGCCAAACAGGATATGGCTTGGCTCATTCCCCACACCGGAAATGGCGGCGGTCGCCTTTGATGTCGCGGCGCTTGCTCTTAAGGGGAAAGAAGCCGAACTGAATTTTCCTAGTTCAGCTTCTTCTTTGCCTGTTCCTGCTTCCACCTCCCAGAAGGACATCCAGGCAGCCGCCGCCAGCGCTGCGACGGCACTGGGGGCGGCGGGGGGATGCTCTTGGCTGTGGAAGTTTCGAAACTTGCAAGATGGGGGCGGGGCAGCCTGAAATGGGGGTTGTGAATGAGTTTATTGATGAGGATTTGATCTTTGACTTGCCAAATGTTCTTGCGAATATGGCTCAAGGGATGCTGATTAGCCCTCCGCGCATTGATTTTGCTGAGGATGAGAATGATTTTGGAGGAGGTATGCAGGATGAGTACCTCTGGAATTACCAATAAGGAACCCTAATCCAATGAATTGTGGATGGTGTGAATAGATGAAGAAAATCAAAGATGGTATGTATATAGAAATAAAAAGCGATGGGAGTAGGATGGTGTTACAAGGACGTCGCTTAATTAATAATGTATGTTGCTTGTAAATTAAGTGTTGTTTTAATCTGGAAGAAGTGTTCTTCCGTAGATATGATAATGCATAATCATGCCGATGGATAACCTCCTAAAACACATTTGAACAACCTCCTAAAGCATTTAATCATGCATATGTGACATGATTAATCTAGGGTTTCAGTTGCACCTTAACATGCATATTTCTTGGACACCAACAAATTTAGTCGAATTGGGATTTCGCTGGAATTATGCATGTAATACATTAATTAATTCATTTTGTGATTCCTCATTCTCTATTTAATTTTATTAATATTGAACCATATAGCATATAGGTAAAATTATTACACTTTTAGTCCTTAGTTTCTTCATTAAATTTTTAAAATTTTCCCAAGATTGAAAAATAAGGCAAATATTATTATTATTATTATTTTTTATTTTTTATTTTGAGAGAGTGCTAAGGGATTCTTAAAGAGCGTGCAGCTGGAATTAATACAGGAAAGGCGGAATTATTTGTTGCGTAGATATGAGCATTATTGGTTTTGATGGGAAATGAAAGGGTGGGTGAAGAGAAAGTATGAGAATGAGGTTGGGTGGTAATTAAGTCGATATATATAGCTATAGCAATAGGTGGAATCATTTCGGTGTTGATTTCTAGGGTTCTTCACGTACCACTGTTTACATTCATTCATTCATTTCTAGTTATTCTGCTCAACATACAATGCCATTGCCTCAATCTAAAAGCATATTCCATCTTCTACTTCTATTTAATATACACACACACCCTCATTCCTTCTATAAATTCATATCATCTACCTATTTAGAAAAACAGTGTTTTTATACACATTTTTTCATATACATTACAAGAGATAACACTATTTTATAATATTTGAATATCTTAACTACCAGAAAATACCTTGAAAACTAAATGGAGTGTTTGTGCGCGCTTCTTGTAGGTATTATCACTTAATTTTTTCTAAAAATAAGTTAATAAGAGTACTATTTTTATTTCCAATTATGCTTTCTAACTGCTTAAATTAAACTGATTTTGGTCATTGGTTATAAGCAACTCCTTAACTATAGTTAATTTCTATAACTTATTGAGAAAATTATAAAATTAAGTTGTTTCCTCAAATTTGTAAACTTTTCGGAGTTTCACTATAGATAAACTTAATTTTAACTTTCTTTACAACTTAGAGTGTTTCAATAGCTTTGGTTTTATTACTGCAATATATTTTAAAAAAAAATATAATTAAACATTAGTAAAAAGATTGGGTATTAAAAAAAATTATTCAAAAAATATATTGATGTTTACAATATTACTAGTAAGCTGCAGTGTTGTTTACAGTTTTTGTTTACATCAATTTAACTTAAACAATTTAACAAAAACAAAATATAAAATATAAATATTTTTTTTCGACTCATTTTCAACAACAATTTGATAAATATTTATTTTAAACCGTTACAAACACTCCTTATTTGATTATTCAATTTATTCCTATGATAAAAATAGTAGTTATTGCAAACACTAGGACTTGAACTCTGGGCCATAAAGTCTAAAGTGCAAGAGTTGATAAGTAGTAGAAACAATTTTGGTGCAGTCAAGGTAGTAATAATTAAGACTAAGCGAGTTAGTGCGGACCATATCAGCATAATTATGGTTACTACATGTTCATCAACGTTGGTGAAAGATGAGCACTCTCCATTTCTATGTGGTGCCTTGTACCATCTCATCAGATTAGATGTACACAACTTAGCTAATGACTGCTAAGTTTCTATGATTTTTTAATATTAAGTTATTCATGAACACATGCAAAATATATGTATATATATATACTCACATTCATGGGATTCAAATTTAAATTTTTTAGCTGTTAGACATTAACTCTACTGATCGAGCATGGTCACATTGGCAACTACTAAGTTTTTATATTTGTAGCTAGTACTGCTTGTTGAAAAGAATTAATTACCAGAATTTTCTTTTTTTTTCTGGTAAATAATTACAAGAAAATAAAAGCTACCATTTTCGCACTTTTATCGGAAAGAATGCTCCTCCACAAATCCAGTTAAATTTGCTCACAACTTTTCAAAGAGTCTAACATAAAATGTTACATTATAATTGGAAATTTCCAAAATTTGTATGAACTCTCAATCAATGAACGAACATCTTGATCCACGCTCTACACAAAAACATCAAACAATCAAAAAATCACTCTCCATTCTGTACATAATGTACCTAAGATATAATATTCATTTGGCTTCCTCCTTGACAACCTGCCCGAATTGCACGGTTTTAACCTTAAACCTCCCGAGTTTTGTCGACATCCCTTCCCCTGATGATCCATCAACTTCCCTGGTTGCCGATTCAGTACTTATCCCCCTTCCAACATTGTAAATATCCCCGACAGGAATTCTGTCATTATCTCGGGAGCACGAAGGAGTTCTTTCCAACGAGTCCCAGAATACATTTATTTTTGAGTGCTTAATTCTTTCAACAATGTATCCTTCGATGGCTGTCTCCTTCTCAATCTCGACGAAGAATTTCCTGAGCAGAACTTCTCGGGTTGTTATGTCTGCTTTCTTCAAACACTCGACAAGAATCTGAATCATCTCATCGACCGCTTCTGATTCTTGTACACATGTTTCCTGGAATCTCGTTTCTTCGTTTCCCGGCAAACTTCTGAAATCGGAACTGGTCCTGTAAGAATCGGGATTTCCTGGAAATTCATGAAACTGCAGGTTATTGTCCTGAGATCCCTGTTGAAAAGCCCAGACCTGAGGATTCATCTGATAAAAATTGATGGGCGCTCCAGGCTCTGGAAATTGTTCCTCCATGTAATTGAGTTGGAATCTGCGTGCACAAGAATTCATCTGGCTGAACATCATCCGAAGTTTCTGAAACTGTCAAACGCAGACAGGCTTGTTCCTCTGAAGTTGTGATTTAATGCAAGAAAAGAAACTATAAGAGTAACTGAATGGTAACTTAAGCCAAGGCCCTCTTCTATATATACCTAGTCTTGACAAAGAGGCTGCGTTATATGTCACAGAATCTGACTGTTCAAACTTCAGATCCCTTGACCGTTCAAACTTCAGATCCCTTGACCGACTCTGAGAGTTAGACTTTTCCAATTTGGGGATAAAATATATCCGTGTGTTTTTCATTCGTTTTTGTCTGAAATTATACCGGTGGGTATTATTCTGCAAGGATTAGGTAAATTGTGTCCGACATTTACAAGTAGCTGGTACTGTTTTGCAAGGGATTAGGTAGATTCTGTGTCCCACATTTACAACTGCACGTTATATAAATTTGTAAAGAATGCAAGGATGGCTACGTGCTAGGCGGCTGCTAATTCTACTATGCACAACTGGTTCCAATTCTTACAACTTGTTACCAGCATCATCAGTTGGGCCCGAACTTTCGTGATTGTTTCATTCGAAGAGAACCATACACTGTACTAATTCAAATTTGTATGCCGCTAATGCTCGTCTTAAAAACCTATTAAAACACTATGTTTTTTTTACATCGAATTTTATGTACTTCATGGTTATAATAGAATTTGTGGAATTTCTAGCCCAAACCCTACTCTATCAAATTTAAATAAATTATATGACAAATACAATATACTCACGATATGATTAGTGTACAATTCAGAAAAAGTGATCAGTTACAAAACAAGTGTGATATATTTGCTCTGTGATTGGTTTAACTCGGGTAAGAATTTTCCAAGAATTTGGGAGGAGAGCTGGAGCAATTCCTAACACAAATCAGAAACTTTCATACTACTATAAGGGCATGTTTACTTCACTGATGTAATAATTGAAGTGGAATTATATATGTGATATGATTATTTCATAAAAATGTGCTTTTTGTTTACTTCAATGTAATGAAAGAAGGATTAAAAAGAGTTATTATATAATGCCTTGTTTACTTCATATAATTTGAAGTGAGACGTAGCGAAATTTCAAATAGTCCTTTTTGTAAAGAAAAAAAAAATAAACTTCTCCCACTTAAAAACCACCCCCAAAATGAGGGTAATAAGCTAAATTAGTAATTTCATCTGAAGACCAAGAAGTTGCAAGAGGTGGGAATGTTCTAACTCACTTCTTGAATTGGATTTCGCAATCCGAAAATTAGTATGAATAATGCTATCAAGTGGGAGGCACAATTCTGATCTTCAATGTAATAAAGTAAACATTAGCCTATATTATTAATCCAATACATGCTAGTCCAATAAAATAACGTGCCTTGAGATTATTACTTTTGCATCTCGGCTTACATCATCTATCCGTTTGTGCAGTCGTTTCTTCTTTGTTCCTTACATTGGAGCTTTCCTTAGGTTGTGCAATGCTACATGCACCTGAATGACTTGAATTTTGCTACTCATGCAAAAACTCTATGTTTATTTTGAAAAATTACTAAATATCCAGAATCTTCATCTCTACGGTGTTTGATTGTGGAAAATCTTGAGGTATCAGACTTAGAAAAGTGAACACATCTATTAATCCAATTTGAACTACATAGACAACCGTGGATTCCAATGATGTTGAGAGTTCAATTTCTTAAAATTTGCAACTAAACTCATCAACCCAATTGGACATGAATGACAAGAAATACAAATCAAAGGATGTACAAAAAGAATAAATAATTGACCAAACAAAAACACCGCCTAGACATTACGTCAGTTTCGCTCCTCCTTGACAACTCCGACTCCTACAATGTTTACAGTCTTCACTTTAAACCGCTCAAGCTTATGCTGCGACTCTTCCTCCTCAGACATCGGAAAACCACGGATTACTACGTCTCTCTCCGTCGTCGTCTGATCTTTTGCTGCCCTCGAGTTCAGCTTCCCCAGGAACTTCTCGAACACGTCCGAAACAGGCATTCCCCTTAAATCATGTAATGTTTCTCTGAATATTCTTTCAATCGGGACATCCTTTTCGACCCTGGAAACCAATTTCCTGAACATTTCGCTCCCTTTTTCGTCGAGCTCTTCCAGGACTCCTCTCAGGATTTTCAGTGGCTCATCATCATAGTCATGATGATTCAGAAACCCGTCAAAGTATTTATCGGAGAATCTGTTTTCGGCTGCCATGGATTCGATGTTTGTGTCGTGCACATGTAAAGGCCTTGAGGGTTGAGGAAATTGTTGCAAGACATAAAAATCATAGAACTCACTCGTTGTCTCCATGAGCCGATTGTTCGAATGATGGAGGTTGGAAGATTTACAGGAATGTGTTGAACTTGATCGTTTCTTGAAGTAAGTTTGGTGGCTGAGTAAATCTGGATTGAGGGAAACACGATTTTGGGGTTGGGTATTTATAACAATTTCCCCTATCCTGGGAAGCGTACTTTGGTTGACAAATCAACATGGGAAATTCTTTGACAAGCAATTGAGTCAAAGGTTAGAAATATACAAAATTTTACGGTTCTTCGTTCTTGTGTAGAACTGATCTGATAATTAGTCAACATGCTCAGCTGGAGCTGGAGAGAGCTTTGTTCTCCGCGGTTTGGCTATAGACTATGACAATCTCCGGTTTCTAGTCAGATTCCAACAAATTACTCACATTTCTGCATGAAATTAATATAATCATGTCTTTTTATATATTAATTATACATACATATAATATATATGACGAGAGAAAGAGATCAGTAATTCAAAGAATGCAACTGATTAGGACATTAATGTAATATGGTATTTGACTTTTTTGTTCTTTTCTAATGGAAACGAGATTGGATGTATCAAGACAAGGTGGGGGTCAAATATGTTGATAATTTTAAATTAAAATATACATCTTAAAGAAACAAAATAAAGGGTGATTATGTGATATATTGATGTGACATGCGACTTGATCGGTGCCCCGTTGAGGAGGTCTTGGGGCTTATAAGCCACTCAAGCTCCTCGTCTGCAACCAATGTGGGACGCATATCTACATCATATATATTTTGGTATGTATGTGGGAGCCCTTCATAAGCAGATCATAACTTAAATATTAGAGGTGTTTTGGGAGCTTATACGATATTTAAAAGATCAGATATTCAATATAATAAAATTAGCGAAGAATTTATAATTTTTTGTGGGGGGGGGGGGGAAGAAAACGTTAACAAGTTCATTCAACATTGTTTATGCTTATTACAAAATTATTTATACTGAAATTTTGTAAGTTTTTTAATTTTATTTTATTCAAATACTTGGCAAGTTTATTGAGGAAAGTCATTTTCCCAAGCTCGTGAAAACCCAGTTTGATATGGATTGTAAAATATAGTGTTTTTGTATGGGCCCATTTGATGCTGAAATTTCATCTGGATCCGTATTAAGTTGGAGGACTCTGAGACCGAACTCACCTATTACATCAGGACTTCAACCAAAGTTGTACTAATTGGCAAACATGTTTGTTTATATTGGCCACGTTGATAAGGTTGGAAAAGATGTTTTCTACAACCTACTGAGCCATTTACATATATTTTTTTCTTTTTAAAGAACCACCCTATCGAGTGTGGGGCTTTTTTCACATTCCCCGTCCATTCTATATTAAATCTAAAAAAAAAAACGCAATGGGGAGTACTAAAAAATATACACGAATTTCACTAAAAAATATATTGATTTGATACTGCATCAGAAAATATAAAATACAATTTCAATAACTAACCCAAATATATTTCTGCAGCGCATGCCTACTTGTACCACATTAAAATTTCATTACAGCCAACAGAGCATATTCCTCGTTAAATAACTCCAGAGTTAATCTAGTTCGGATATATAAATTAATTCATTTTATATATATTTAATTAATATATCTTGAATGGTGTATATATTTTCTTTTTAGTCCCAATTAATTAAATTATTTTTTACTCAAGTTAGGTGTTCATATGTAGCACCTTTTGTTTATTTAAACACATGAAATTAGTTTATTATTGTCCACCAATAATTGTACCTGTATACTTAATTTACCAATAATATTCCAGTATAGATTATATGAATTTGGAAAATAATATGTGGCGACAATGGAAGCAAGCCATCATTAATTCTGCACATACTTATTCCAAATCTCTGCTCTTTTTGGGTGGCTCTTCACATAAATAATTAATTAATTAAGTGGTACAAATAATTAGGTGAGTCATATTTAATTATATAAAACCATTAATATATAATCTGAAGTCTAAGCATGCGCTTTTGTTGCCACTTTTAATGATTAGGCTGAGTCATTTATCCTAATTAACTCCTTATTTATTAACAATCATCACTTCATTTCTCTATTAACGGTTCATGTCGTTATTTTAATTTATATCACAATTAGAATAATAAGTTGATTGTGCATAATGACATGTTTTCCGCCATAGTATTTTATCTATAATGGCAAATAGAATTATGTCAGAAGTATCTTATCTAAGTGATAAAGTTGAAGCTAAATATATAAACTTTGGTATAAGACAAAATAAATAAATAAATTTTTTGTATTTTTTTATTTGGTCACGCATCGTCTGTATGCGAGGATCGCGTGCAATTACTGCTATAATATGCTAAAACAGGTTAGAAATTAACCTAAGGATTTCCTTGTTTGTTAAAGTCCATCATCTCCATATAGAGTAGGTATTTAATTATCCTACTACACTATTATAGTTAAGTTGTTCTCATTAACCATCTCGTTTGAAATTCCCTTTAGGTGAGGCTAAATCAAGAAGTTTGATAGGGGCATTATAATAATTTCTTCTTGCTATCAACTTAATACATTTTTTTGACAAAATAAGGTAGTTTATTGGTAAAAGCACCTTACACCTATGATTTTAGTCATGTGTTCGAGTCACTTGGAGAGTAATTGAGGAACCAACACTGATTCTTTTTAAATTACGGAAAAAAAAAAAAAAAAACACTTAATGCATTTCTTGATTGTTTTGCATGGTTGATGCTAATTGTCAGAAATCGTGCCTTCTATGAATTGCAATGGCATGATCCATGTGGTCTATTTATGTCTGATGATAGTAATTAGTGCTAGCTTGAAATCTTCTTATATCAATACTATGGTGAATATGTATTTCTTTATTTTCAACAAAAAAAAAAATTGAATTGTTATTTAATCCAAATGATATAGTTTTTTTCTTTTTATATATATAATTGTGATAAATATTTTCATTTCTCCAATTTAGAGTTAGTGGGCATGTCGTTTAAAAGTTAACCTTCACACGAGGTAAAATTTGTAATTAAATAACAATTGTTAGAAAACAAAAATTAAGACTTTAATGTGATTAAATGCAAGAGCTCATAATGTCAGAATCTTAAGTTTGCAGCTTCAACATGCCTCTTTGATAGTGACATTAATGTGTGTGTTGAGCTTTCTAATCTTGGTAGTTGGACCTCACCATTCATCTACAGATTGTCTAATGTGTTGATACAATGCAACAATATTCCGAAAATCAATACCCAGAATATTTAAATAGATGCAAAATTAAACAGCATTTCTTACTTAGAAAACAATTCACAAATTTTAATTTGTATAATTTCATAATGGTAATCACATGCAATGTCCATATCTTAATAAATTGAATAATAGATTAGTTCAATCAATATATTAATATAAAATAATAACATAAACTATAATAAACTAACAAGATAAATTACCACAGCAGATGGGACTAATTAATCACTAGGCTGAGACATCATACGTAATTTCAGTTCATATGATCAAACACTCAAAATAATACAATTTTATTAAATTAACACACTAATGAAAATAATATTTTTTGTCTTGTAACTTAAGGTCTTTCCATTTTTGATTCTATTAGTTACTAGATTATCAGTTTTTGTCTTGTAATTTAAAAAAAAAAAAATAGTATTTTTGGTCCCATGATATCTTTTTGTTAGATATTTAATAAAAAATGCCGCGTGGTCGTTAAGCACATGAGACCAAACGTGTTATTTTTTTTGAAGTAATGGGACCAAACGTAATAATTTTGTAACATATGTGGTGTAAAAACTCTAACAATCACGTGCTAAGCACGTAGCATTTTCCATTAAAATATAACAAAAACGTGTTAGCATGTAGCCAGTGTAACCAAAAGTGAGAGTGCGAAATTGCGGACGAACAATTTCATTTCCCATAACACCAATTAATAGAGTACAAGTAATGGGTTAAACAATGATAATACAGATTAACATAATGGTGTTAGGTAAAACAGAAACTGGTACCCCTTTTAACATGGGAAAGAGTCTAAAGTCTAATCTTTATGAGTATTTTAATTGAATGCGCAAGGCAATAATGAAGGTAACTTTTTAGCATTTTGAAGCCACTACTGCCAAATCACTTACAAAACTGCATTCCCCACCAACTCCTATCACTCAATAATTTCTCCATCTTTATAATTTGCCTCTTACCAAAACCTCAAAAAGCTGTCTTTACAGTAGACGTTGTCCTACCCCTTCCCCATTTCTAATTCAGTACTTCCCATTTTCTGAGACACGAAATTCGTTTTTTTTTACAAATTTGTATTGTATTTGATATTTAACAATATGAAATTTACATAGTTGTATAGAAACAGAATTTGGTTGCTACACCATACATGATGCATTGCTTCTTTCTTTTCTCGAGAGAGAATTAGAGGTTATCAGTTGTGAATGTGTCTGATTGAAGGATTAATAAGGTTATTACATACACTAATCTCCCCATACATGAGATAACTACCCTCAGATTACAGACTACCTACGAATTAAGACACGACATCTAAGTATACATGATGGTTCAATGAGCACATATATGATCCAGTTCTTGATGTTGTGCGTCCATGTGAAACAGTTCCTCGTCAGACAACAACTCTTCCAGCAGCAGCCCGTAAATCGCAAGCTCGATTTCAGCCGCTGTCTCCTCCACCTGCTCCGGGAACTTCTTCCAATCATCATACTCTCTCCTGAAATCCAACCCGATCATCATATCAATCGTGTCGAATTGCACTCGTTTCCATGAATCCAACTTGCTGCAGACTCTACGCATCACAACGTCGTTATTCCCCAAACAACTTGTGTTTTTACTCTTTTCCTCAATTATTAGGTCCGAGACAAGCTTCTTCATGTCGCTTGACATGTTCGTAGCATGACATTCAAGGCTTGATTGGTTCAACACTTCAGCTACAATTGAGTCTATAGTGTCTTGCTGTCTGTACAGTGATAACTGATCATCGTCCTCGGATTCTCGTCCCATTTCTCCTAGGTCATCGTCGTCCGACCCTTCGAGCAACTTTCTCTCAAGTTCCATTGGGTCCAGTTCTGCAAGTTTTTCAAATCTCCGGAGCCGGTACAAAAGCTGCTGTTTGGCTCCTGCATATTAAGTGCAGAAAACAACACGATCAGAATGTGGACATATCATGCAATGTACCATAATTAAGTTAAATAATCCAAGCGTCCCACAAATAAAAGCTTGTAAAAAGAGTAGAAAACTCCACCAGCATCATAATAGAACACATAATCCTGGTCGTTGGTCGAATTCAATAATAGAAAAACTGTTGCAATTATTAAGAATAAGCCCCCACAACTTAAATGTGGGCCTTGCAACAAGTTATTAACATCTTATCCTATGATGTTATAAGGACAAAATGCTGATCAGAAGTTGATGTACGAGTTATAACAACAGTACTAAGAAAGGTATGCCCACATGGTACATTCCTCATCAGAAGCCAATCCTACGGTGGATATCAAAGTCTAACAACACAATAAACTCTTGGTAGTAATTAACTTCGATAGGGGCCTGCCCCCTCCATTCTATTACGGATAAAAAATACAATTATGGAACAAAAAAAAGCAGATGAAAACGACGTAGCAACAAACAAACGACGTACTTTGTACATTGGCGTAGCTGCATTCGATGTCGTAATCATCCTCTTCTGTGTCTCTGCTTTCATGTCCATCATCATCTTCGAAAGGAGGATCCAATACTGATACCGGACTACATTGTTCCTTCTCTTCCTCTTCTTCTCCTCCTCGTAAATTTTCCAAATTTCTCGATTCGTAATTTTTTTCCTATAAAGATTTGGTAAAACAGTTCATGATTACAAATAATTTATGACCACCATCTCATATGTGAAAGTGAAGTGCGAGGGCACAAATTGTGAAAATTTGACCGTCAATAAATCAATTACAATTATATCATAAATTTTATCATATTCACTTTAAACAATTAATAATTATTAATACTAAATATGTAAACTAACAAATAAGTATTATTACAATACAACAAGCACTACCACTAAAATAGATTAATATATCTACATTGGTGGAACACGATTGGTCATGGGTCGTGGGGCACGTACGTTAAAAACAGCTAATTAAGGTGGTGATTAGGGTAAATTGTGATTAGGGTACAACGAATAAAACAAAATCAAGATTTGTCCTTTAGTGGGTAAATTATTTGGGGAGACAAAACTAAATTAAAAAAGAGATATTGGTGGCAGAAGCGTGATCGAAGGTTCAGAATTCAAACAAACAGACACGCACCGATGCCCATAAGCAAAGAGGGGCATGTATTTTTGCTTCTTAGAGTGGTGGATTATTCATTATTGACAAGTTTTAATGAAAATATTGAAGGGCATTTTCGACATTCGCAGTCGACATTCCGGCCACCAAATCAGACCAACGAGATTGTTTACCGACAGTACAAGCAAGTCAACCTCTTTACAACTTTCATCCTACTCACCACTTCACTTTCAGTTTCACGAAGTTTTCGTGACTTTATTGTGCGAGTTCTTGTCCGAATTTGAATTCTTAATTAAAAACAAAACTTGCTAATAATTCATTAAAGGTTATTAATTAATGAATAATTAAGGCATTTAATTTATGATGACGATTATTCTTTTCCAAAAGAAGCATTAATTTTCCATAGAAAGGAAATTATTCTTTCCTCCATTAATGAGTCAATCAAAGTGATTCCATAATTCGGTTACCAAACATATAGTGCCCATTTTTCAGGGATGGGGAAGAAGACAAACCTTTTCTACGTGGCGACGGGGTGAAGCTGCCGGAGAACAGAACTCCGGCGTGCGGCGGCCGGAGGATGACGGGCTTCTGTGTAGAGCGAATCTGAAAGGACTTGAGCAAAAGCGTGGTTCACTAAAACCAAAATCGGGATTAATCTCCTCCGAGCATTCTGAACCACAACTGCTAGTGGATGCCTCAAAATCCAGGGATTTATCTTCATTGTTCTCTGTCCAGTCAGCGCTGCTGAGCCTACGGTTACTACAAGAACACGAAATCCTAATAGTTTCTTCCACTTTCTCTTCGACTGTTGTCGCATTTCCTCCCGACGAAACTTTGACGTCGTTGTCCCCAATAGCACGCCTTTTGTTCTTGCTCCGGTCCTTGAGCCGTTTCAGAAAAGAACCCAACAACCCGAACCCGACGTTTTTACTCTGGCTCTTGGCTTTGCCTGCTGCTGTTTCTGGATCCTCATCGCGGATTCCAGGAGGAGCGCGGCGGTTCTTGACGGAATGTGGAGGAACACGGCGCGGTTGGGTGACTTACAGGGACTCTTCGCCGGAGAGGGGAATTCAAGAAACGGAGACTTCCTAACGTCCGGCGAGTTCTGGAACGAGAAAAAACAGGCATGTTTGCAGAGATTGCTGCGTTTAGCGGAGGTTTCAGGGACGAGGGGCCTGCGTTTCCTGAGCTGTAAAGAGGTGGCGGAAGAGGGGTTCTTCAACTGGGATTGCCTGTCCGCAATGTAGCTATTCAGGTGAAACGGCTCCTGATCTTCTTTGAGTAGCTCATGCAGAAACTGCTTATGAGCCATCATTACAAAGAACAACTACGATCAAGAAATGCGAACAAATAACTGCTATGATGACGGATTTTAATACTTGAAAAAAGCAAAAAGAAAGTTGAAGAGGTTTCAACTGCTATGAACAAGAGGTGGGATTTGAAAAAGGAGAAGTTGAGTTTGATACAAATAGTAATGGCGAGAGAGAGAGAGAGAGAGATTTTGCTGATTCAAATCCGGGGTTTACAAGATCGAGGCAAGGTGGTGATAATGGAATTACTTATAAACCAATGATCCTAGTTGTAAGTAATTATTTTCTTTTTCGATTATTTAAAATTTTGGAAGAGGAATAATAATAATAAAATAAAAATTAAAGGGAGGGTGAATGAATATAGCTGCTGTGCAAGTCCAAGGACAAAATTAGGGCAGTAGGCAGTCTGGAAGGGGGGGAGTGAGGGGAACTCTTTCTCTTCCTGGTCTTTTGATTTACATTTTGATGGGTGGAAGAGAGTGTTGAAAGAAAAAAGAGATTAGTGGAAGAAAGAAGAGACGAGGACGTACGAGGCCAACAAAAAACACTACATTCATTTTATCACAGCTCCACGTACTCGATCACAACAATCACGGGGATTACCCTGCCTCTCTCAACCACTTCTTCAAACTTTTATTTCTACTTTCATACAAAAATCGGAGAAAATCACTCGAGAATTATATTTATCATGTGATTAAATAAAAAAATATATATAAAAAAAACAAGATAATAAGAATGTCAATTCCTAAAAGAGTTGTTTTCATATGATAAGCTTAAGCTGCATTAATGTTGCTTTTTATGAAGAGCGTTTTCTTTTTCCGGAAGTACATGGCACAGGCACAGCCATGTTATTGAGAATTGGGAGCTGAGTACTATCTCTCACCTTTTTTTCTGATCGTACGATCTCTTCATTTTCTTTTCAATCATGAAATTTTTTATCGCTTTTACCGATGAACCCCTGCTAAAGATCTGCTTACATATATATGCATCCCATACTATTATGATTTTTTTTCAAAATTATTTAAATATTCTTTTTATTTTAAAATGAAATCTACAATATTAATCTTAATTAATTTGGAGTCTAAATATAAATCATTTTTTTTTTAAAAAAAAAAGGGACTATTTAATGAGGAGTGATAGTGAAGAAGAAAAATAAAGTGAGAGGTATTTTGAAAGCATAGTCAAAGTAGAGGTGGTGTGGATAGTGAAATTCTCAGAGAATCTGTCACTTCAATAACTCTGAGTCTCAGAGATTTGCATTTGGCTGTACCAAATGTTTATATTTTGCTGACCTTAATCTTCACACTTTAAAATATATTATTAAAATTAACTATGATTAAAAATATTATAGTTGTAGCGTGAGTTAAACTAAGTCATAAACACCTTAATCACCACTTACTTAATTACTAGATTTTATTACAAAACCAAATTAATCATGTTTCCATGCTTCCTGTAAAAAGTAACCAATCTTTCACTACTTACAATAATGTCCACAGCTCGCCTATAAATAATCCCCCGGACCGGAAAATCTAATTTCATTTTATTTTTTTAATAGCAAATGAGTTATATATATATATATATATATTATATATATATATATAGAGAGAGAGAGAGAGAGACTACTATATTGTAGTTTTTAATTATTAATCATTATTATAACAATTGATATATTGATTATTGATATCCAATCCAATAAATATATTGAAATTTTGGAGCTTGATAGAACAAAAATTAGAGGTCAAAATTAGGTTGATATATAAACTCTAGATTGGGTTGCATGAATTATGATGAAGTGCAGAATGAGTAGGTTTCCATAATAGTTGACCGGTCGGGTTTGCCTGTTTTCGCATATTGACAATTGATCACTAACTTACAGCTACAGTCACAGGCAGGAGGAGGAGGAGGAGGAGGAGGGCAGTGGGCAGTGGGCAGTGGGCATGCGCGGAAAGGGCGCTCCTGTAACACACGGCTCGTACCTTTCTTCTGTCCAGTCCACTTCATTTTTATTCACTTTAATTCAAAATATACTTCTTACTACCACTACTCTCCTCCTCCAATATTTTACTGCCATTTGAGTTGAGTCATATCACTTGCCCTGCAAAACTCATCCCTATCCTGACCCACACTCCCACCATTCCCCGCATTCTCCTCTACTTTTTACTTTACCATTTTTTTTTATTTATTAATCAATTCACGCGTCAAATATATATAATTTTTTTTAAGTAAAAGGTTGAATTAAATTAATTTAATTACTATGGTGATTTTAATTACCCGAATCTGACCACCACCAAGTATTTTTTCCATCGGAATTCATTAGGATGTATAATTGCTCGGTTTAATCGTCATCGTTCTGCTAACACACTAACAAGTCAGTAAGACTGATTTTTCACGAAATTATGTATTATAAAAACAAAAACAAAAAAATAAATACGAGTTAAATCAATAAATATCCTTTATCAAAAAAGGGGGAAAGACAAATATGTCCTTTGAAATATATATTCAAAATCTTGATTGGAGTTGCAGACACTTTTGCCTTTTCAAAACACATGCTCACAAGTCAGAGGAGTGAGAGGCTTCTTTGACATGTCCCTATCTTTAGTATAATTGCATACGTGCACCATAAATTTTCACTTCACATCCATCTAATTTTTTGTATATTTCACATTATTGCAAATGAAATTACGTGTACTTTTGGTATTCAAGAAGAATTACTTCACTTTCCTTTCTAGTGCTAAGACTTGTCGCATGCACGATTTTTAAGCTCTCAAGTTTTCCTATTACAACACAACCAATCTCACTGGAAAGCATGCTACAGTCGGAATGAAGTTCACAGACAACATAATAATGGTAAGTTTGAATTGTCAGACTCCTTTTGTTACTACTCTAAACTTGGTAAGAGCTTACGGTTTGAATCCTTGCAAGGTTAGTTATTGGATTGATTTCTTTCTTTATGGAATATAATATTAATATTAAATTATTATTTTTTTAAATTTTAGATGAATTCGTCATTTAATTATCGAACATTAATTTTGCATGTTACGAAGAAATACAATTCTTGCATGAATTGGTTTTGGTGGAATAAACCCTTGCAGGAAACGACTTCATAGTATATGGATCAATAAATTAAAATATGATAATATTCTTAAATTAAAAAATATTATTATTTTATATGATTTAATGGTTTGTATTTAAATCTACCCATATGGGTCGACATATTGCATGTAGTAAGTCAAGATTGTACCTAGAATTAGAAAAGAAAGGGATTATAACGGGTGGAATCCATGTAATTAATTCGTGGATTTTTTTTAATTGAAAAGGAAAAAAGAAATTAAAAAATAGAAGAAGGGCTTACGTACAGCATTTGGCTGCAGCTATAAAACTCGAAGGAAAGTTCCACATATGTTCATACTGCTGCTACTGCTACTGCTACTGCTACTGCTATACCATTAATTAATCAGACAACAACGTTAATTAATTTGTCTTAAGACATAATTTGGACCTCTTTCTTTAAATTTTACGTCTTTTAATTACAAGTTGAATAGTGTGTGTGTGTGTGTGTTTGAAGAGGATCCAATGCTGAAGGCATAGATCCACTTTTTATTTATTATTATTCCCCACAGTTTTCGAAATTCAGTATTTGTTGTCTGGTAGTACAGCAATTAATGCAATTTCCCTATACGGATGAAACAAACAAATGGACATTTGTCCCAACTCTCCTTTCCCCCAGAAAAAGAAAATTATGGTGAAGTTCAACGACACTTAATTGGCAATCATCGTAAACCCTTTAATTTGCACCTTGTAATTACTAATTAATTACTCCTAAATAAACATATTATATACGCAGATTTGAAACCAACAAATTCTGAACATGTTTTATTTTTTGAATCCATCTCATAATTTTAATATAATCACACGTAAATCTCTTATAATTTAAAAAATTATATTTAATATTGTGATGTTTATTTTCATTATCTAATAAATTTATTCGTTAGTCCAAATTCATGAAATTTGAAGATATTGAACAAACACTCATATTCACATCCGACTTATTTATTATAAATTAAATAAACATTTTCTACAAAACTACAATTATACATTTTCACACTACTATATTCATTGTGGGTTTTGCATATTCCATTGGCATCACAACAAACAGCAGGGCTGAGTTATGGGCGCTTTGGATTGGTCTTCAACTGGCTCAGGATTTAGATATTAATAAACTTGTCATTAAAACTGATTCTATGTATATCATTAACAGCATGACCAGCCCTCATCATCATCCTCCCACTTGTATGGAGAGTCTTCATCACGCATGCAGGAGGACTCTCTCTAATTTGCAATCTGCTGAAATGAAGCACTGCTACAGAGAATTAAAGCAGGGAACAGACTACTTAGCTAACTTAGGAATATATTCTGTGCTAGTAAATATGTTTTTGATATTTGTCCACAACAGTTGGAAAGTTTTGTTCACGGCGATATTAGGAAGTATGCATGTAGAGGTAAATATGTATGTAGGAATCTATCAAACTCTCTGTAGCTTATATCTTTTATGTTCAAGAAAATGCATGTAGGGAGGTGCATTTTCACCCATATAAGAGTAATTTACCAACCAAAAAAAAAAAAAAGGTCCTATAATGAGTCGGTAAGTGAAGAGCAAATATTAATTTTTCATTCAACATTTGTTACTAATGTTAGCAAATTCTGTTAATTTTACTAATCAATAAATTTATTTATTGGACAGAAATAAACTTTAAAAATATTAAGTAAAATTACATAAAATCTATATATAATTTCACTGAACTTCACTAAAGTGTGGTATGGTTACCCCTTTATTTTTCCTTAATTAGGATGGGTGATGAATGGGGGACCAAAATTGATTCTCCAACCAGTTCATGCCCACCCTTTGCGGGCTTATTCCTAACTCTATGTAATAATTTACCAATCCTAAGATTTTGTCACTTGATGGTCCGAAGTAGGGGGAATAATATACAATCAATTTATACATGTTTAGACAGCATTTCAATTGTTTTTATCTAAATGAAACAGACAAATTTGTCACAATTTTTACAATATTTTCTTTGTCCAACACCATCGACGTGGCTCTCCAATTTGCAATAATATATTTGCATTGACCCCAAAAATTCGTCCCCTCCACGCCACACTTGTGCGACCGAAATAAGTATATATGTGAATATCAGACAAATAAACTATGTAGCCTACGGTAAAAACAAATTGCATTTCCACCCTAAGATAGTAACAAAAAATCCCTCGTTACGTATAATATTTTCAGATTGTCTTGGACTATATTAATCCCTCAAACAATTTAATTTGGGGGTCTTGTCCTTACTCCTAATTTTCTTTTATTTTCATGGAAAATAAAGTATATTTATTAGGGTTATGACAAAAATTGATCATAAATCCACGTTCTGTAATTCTTGAACTTGTTCAATAAATAAATATTAATTAACCTAAGCACTTGGATCTGTTCTCCGCCCTTACTATTTATATTTATTTCTTGATTTTTAATTCGATGAGAATCTTTCCCTGGTCTAGCCGATAATCTACGCGTTGCCCTCTTTTCTTTTCTTCTTTTTTTTTTTGTTCATTAGCATAGATTAAGGTGTTGTGTTTATTTGATTAATTTGATGAATAATAATTAATCAGAGTTTGTCTGTTGTCTTACATTACAAACCTTTTGAAATTACATCCATCTAGCTAGATTATGTCTCTTCAATGCTTTGTTTTCCTAGTAATTCATTTTCACTTGCACTTATCCGCAGGTGCTACACCATATATATGTACAGTAGAACTGAAACCATAAACTTCACTTTCCTACAATACTCCAAATTTATCCAGTCTGTAAGAACACATCTCTACTAGAAACAAATAATTAATTACATGTGATGGGCAATGCAAAGGAAAGGGACAATTACCTTTTCCTGTTGAGTTCTATTTCCTTTGTAACTCTTTATTACATATATTTCATTCACACATGCATGTAAGGACTATATTCCCATTCCATATTAACCCTACAACAAAATATAGTACCTTAATGAGGGGCAGTTCGCTATCTTGAGTTCAAATCCTAGGTGTATGCGTGAGTGAAACAAGTAGTGATTACTATTGTAAGAACATCAAAAAAGGGATCGGGGGAGGGGTGGGGTTATTTTACCCCGTATCGAAGTTATGAATACTACTTTACGAACATCAGATGTTCGATATACCTCACACGCTAACTTGTTGAAGCAGTTTAACACATTGTTGCTCGTTGAATAGTCTGTGAGTCCTTAGAACGGGATGATGTCAAAAAGGATTTCTATCCAAACATTATTAACAAGAACATGACACGTATCAAATCGAGCTTGGTCCATGCAGTGTACTTAATTTTGTTATGTATTTTGCTCTTTGAGATGCAACATGATCGAAATTATTGAATAATATAATTGGTAAGGATTATGTTGGAGGTTAAGGCTAAAGAATAATACATGGTTCGATTTCTGTTTTTAGTAAGACAAAAATGGTGTTAGATAACTGCAATTAAATTGTTCAAAATTTAGGTAATTTGCTCGGTGGTTAGTGGTAGCATATGACATCAAACCACAAACATAATTTAAGCTGTCGTCTAATATTGTTTGAAGCATGTTCGGATTTCCTTTCCATTGTGAGAATTTTGTCCTAAATTCGTAATAATAACACAATCCAAATTAAGATTTAATTCAAATAATCTGAATTCTGTTCCACGGACAACAAACGCCCACGTTAATATTCCTGTTACTAGGTAACGTGTATTTTGGTAGCCTCCAATCCAAACAAAAACATGTAGAACGACAAAAACCACACTACAAACTTTCCAGAAAAATCCTAATTTTAAAAAAAGACAAAAGTGAAATAATAATATATATTATATTATTATAGAAATGTGAATGTCGTAGTCATGTGTAGAAAGAGAAGGCAGTAGCTACGCACTGCACCGCTCGGAAATATGCATGAATTCGGTGGTCTATTCCACACGTGGTGGTGAAGGGGAGCCCCATCCACGTCCCTCAACTGGTCGGATTTCTGTCGGCCCTCCCTTTTTGGACCCTTATGCTCCCCCTCCTACCCAAAGGTCAATACCCTCTACACATAGGATACCCTACCCCCCCACCCCTTTATTTCTTTTTCTTTCTCATTTGTTCAGTACAAGATACCATGTTCTTGTGGTGCTCTCATGCACATGATTACAAGACTATTAATACATAAATACAACAATTACTACGTAGTATTCAACGACTGCTGAAAGGCAAAAACTTAAAAGCTACCCATAGTTAAGGGCTACTAAGTAATTTGACTGGGAAGTATATAGGGTTAAAATTGACTTTGTGAACTACCATGCGGGCTAAACTCGTCTGTAATAAAAAATTTCATTCCCATAATTGGGATAGACCTTATCCCATCAACATACTAATTAGTTAGAGCATCTGTTTATTACAGAACATTTGTAGTAAACAAGAGATTGAGTTGAATATCTTACTTTATTTACCCTGATTATTGAGGTAGACGAGCCCTACGATGACTAATCGATAAAGATCGTATAATTATGAGATAACAAAAGTGGAGTTGCTTGTCGTACTCAATAAATCAAACACTCAAGTCAACTACCCAAGTGTAATAATAATTGTTGAAAAGATAGGAAAGAGGTAGGTTGAGATTGTGTGTTGTGGAACAAGAACCTAACATACAACTTCAACCATTTTTTCAGGCTACGAGACAATTGCACAGTGTATAGGAGCTAAACATAGTAGAGTTTGTACGGTAATTAGCCATAGTACCTTAACTTTTTTGTCCACGTTGAACGAACATGCATGCACTTAGGTGAATTAATGCTCCATTTTGAAATAGTAGAGAGTTTGTACTGTAATTATCCATAGTACCTTAACTTTTTTGTCGACGTTGAACCAACATGGATGCACTAACTTAGGTCAAAATTATAGTATGTTGTCTTAGTCTTTTCTCCAAAAATCGACGCTTGACGCTCATATTGTGGGGTAGTTTCACGTTGAAATAATGTATTTAAATAAATATTAGTACAAATATACAGCTTCATCATTAATTTTATTATTTTCATCATATCATGCGATTGTCGTTTTACCGGATTATCAAAATCGAGTGGTTCTCATCTAATTTTATTTGATCTCATAAAATTTGTTGTGTCCTTTATAATTTTTCTTTTTACATCCACGTGACATTGCATTATGTCGTTACTTAATTAAAACTAGTTAATTACAATCTATATATATATATATATATGGGTTAAATGCAATTTATCCCCATGTTATATGTGAAATTAGCAAATAAACTCTTATAAAAAAAAATAGCAAATTACCCTTCTATTCCGAAAAATGAAGCAAATGACCCCGTATCAAAGGTTTAGATTGGTGGGTAATTTGCTTCATTTTTCAAAACACATGGGGTAATTTGCTATTTTATTTTTTATAAAGGGTCTTTTGCTGATTTCTCATACAATAGGAGTAAATATATATATATGTATGTATGTATGTAATAATCATGTTCCAAAACCAATGAAACAAGATAACAAATCGAGTATGTAAGTACACTAATTCTCATACAGTTGACCTTGCATCCTCAATTCAATTGTTCAAACTATATAGTCAAATTTTATGACTGTTGAATCCTCCAATAAAAAGAAGAAAAAGAAATCGTGACAGTCAATTGTAAAAGACAACCTTTTTTCTTGGTTTTGTCTGTATAGCTTGGTAAATGAAAAGCGCGTTCAGGTTTCTGTCCACAGTAACAGAAGAGAACAAATAGAAGTTGACAACGCTTTTACTGAACACAACAGTGTGCATTCACCTCAACTTCACACAAGGGAGAGGGAGATGAATACAACAAGTCTGTTTCGCCTCTCAAATCACGCTTTTCGCGATCTGTCCCCTCTCCAAAACCCTCTTTTGGAAGACTTGAAAAAGTGCTACGCGAGATTTCTCACATGATAAGGAAAATCTTTAATTATTTCTTTTTTTTTTTCTTTTTGCTCCAATAAATGTTCATGCATGCATGCATGTATGTATGTGTACCGACAGACGTCTTTTTCACAGCAGAAGAAACAAAATACAACGAATTCTCTCATACGTCGGGAAATAGAGACAAGCGCTCTTTCTGCATGCAGAGACAAATCACGCTTTCAATTCATTGTTTGCTCCGGTTCTTATCATTTGGTCATGAATGCCAACAAAGGAAATCGAGGCCTCAAGATTTGGAGAATGGCGTCCACAGATTCTTGTCGTCGTTTCTTGTTTCCAACTCACTTCCGTAAAAATCAATACCACAATGATCCAAATTAAATAAAATAAAAATAAATTATGTAAATATTCGATTCCTTTCAAGTTACGGGCTGAAGCCCAGATGTTGTGCAAACTGGGCTTTGATTATTGGGCCACCAATATATTATTAATGGGCTCCACAACCCCAATTAGTTATATATGCTGGTGAACTGATGCTGAGCCCATTTCAATTGGGCCACTAGTTACATGTACTGTGAAATCGTGCAAATTTTTAAGAAATATCAAATACTAAATGATTGGAGCTTTTAACAAATCATGAAAAAATGGTAATGACTCTGTTTTAAAATAATTTAAAATGAGAATTTAAGATTCTGAAATGTAACAATAAATTATGTAAACAAATTCAAAATTTGTTAGTATAAATTGAGAATTTTTAGTTTCAAATTGGTCAACTAAACTAAGACCTCTCTCTGTTTGTGGGCCTCAAGTTTGCTAGTCAGCCCAGTCACGGTCGATATGGGCTGACAAGCCAGTAAACTATGTTCCTTATCAAGCATTAATGCATTTGAAAAGGTATATTTTCATCGTTAAAATAATAGTTTAATTCAAAAAAAATATTTGCCTTGCAATAAGTTAGTAATCAATCACTTGAAGGTATATATCAGTTTTTATTCAGTTTTTTTTTTTATATCATCAGATTCAATAAATTTTGACTAACGGAATGACTTATTTGTTAGACGAAAGCAAACCTCAGGGATGTTGAATGTAATTTTCTAAGCCACAGAGGATCTACGTGTAATTACATCAAATTTAGGGGAGTATAATTATCCCTAATAATAATTTTAATGATGATGTGTGTAACCAAAAACAGATAATTCATTAATGATGTTTAGGGGTACAGTTACGGCTAATTAACATGGAGGAGGAGATTGTGGGTGATAGGGATTAGGGAACCTGCTAGAATGTCGTTGAAGGAATTATCACCATTTAATACAGATATTGACTTCACACCAAAAGTCTCAAGTTTCGTGTATTCATTTGGTTATTTAAGAATTGTGAATGAAGAATAAATTAGGCCGTCTCTTTTTGCTTTAAACGCAAAATAAGTGAAGTTGGTGAAACCAAACCTGGCAATGTCGTTCATGTGAGTTTGTACCCTTATTAATTATGAGCTGTTAGATCATAGATAATATCAGTATCATGTATTCATTTTACGATTCACAACTTATGTTAGATATAAATTTACATAGACGGCAACAAATTCCCGAAAAAAACATAGAAAATTGCGTGGGGTGGACGAAATTTTAGTGAACACCCTACATATCTTGGAATAAGTGGCTGCCTTTATTGTTGTAGGGCAGTTATAGTCAATGAGTAGAATTAGCTAGCTAACTGCTGGAGATTAATTACTGGAGAAATCTCAGCCACTAACTGTTAAATTAGGTACTAAAATCGTGTTTTCTCGCAGTTCCTATCTTGGTGTTTTCTCTGTCTTGAATGAATGATACTTGACGGGACAATTGGCTGGGAAATGTCTTCGGACACGCTGACGAGGGTCTTTCCAGGATCTGCTATTCTCTTGCATAATTTTCTTTGTTTGCCTAAAGGAAATCCATTTTTGGTGCAAGAAAAGGGAGAATGTCTGATGCACGTTTGTCCTGTGCATCAGACACACGTGATGATGTCAGTTTGCTTCGTTTAGACTCTTCTTGGAAACATTTCATCAGTTTCCAGCCTTCAGTTCAGACCACCGAATCGTTGTTATATACTGTTCAGGACTAACGTTCAACTTTTTGATGTGGGTTCAAATTCTTGCAAGATGTTTGATGAATTATATGCTGTTCTCTTCTCTTCACTAGTTAGGGCTTGATTCTTAGTAGTTTATGGCTCAATGCTTCTACAGATCTGTTACAGAAATCGAACCTGTTAGACAGATACGACTGCAACCGCAATTCCTCCTAACGGGGCTGTAAATGCTGCTTCTGCTTTCTCATTTTTATAATCTACGTAGCAAAAACCCAGACAAGAAGATCCCAAAAGTCTACAAATTTGAGCCCATACAGACCAAATTCTTTTGTATTTTTCCAACCGTCCCAAGAAAATACTTTGCTTGTAGAATGCTCCAAAACATAACTCAACAACTTTTCAACTGATCCGAAGGAGAAAAGTATGAACAGTTTATTTCACTAATAATGTTGCACTCCACTGATCAGACAGTCGTATGTTAAAGCAAACAGTGTAAGAACAGAACTTTGGATACCCAATTGACAACAAAAAGGTACCCTTTCTGGGAATCCAAGGCCAAACCTTCCTTGCAATGCACTACTTACATAATTCCAGAATAGGAAACTGAAACATGTAGTAAAAAATACAAAGAAACTTACAAGAATCCATAGTTTGAGACATGTTTTAGTTACAAACCTGTTTTAAGGAGAGAATTTCCCCTTCCTAAAATTAGAAACTCCTTACCATCAAAAGCTAATCCATCAAACAAGATAACCTTAGAATACAACCAAACCCGAAAACACCAACGTTATATAAATAGCAACACGTTTCTTAAATACATCACACAATCCTAATTAGACGTCAACAACGATACAACATCAGGCCGATCTTATTGTTTCTATGTTCTTGCTCAGCTCCTCCAACTTCTTCAGCCTCAACCTCTCGCTCTCGCTCACCAGCTGCATATTACCACCAAATTCAAACAATCACAATGAGCACCGGGCGTTAACATAAGTTCAATACGAAAGAGGAACGAACTTCAATTCGACCACTCACCTCCATCAATCTAGTGATGAGTTGTACTTTTTCCTTGTTCTTTTCATTGAAAGCTTCAAGGGCTTCTTTGTACTCTCTCTCCTGCGATAACAGATCAAAAATCCGCAGTATGCACATAAATATCTTCTGGGAATTAAGCAAAAGTGTCGGGATTTTGATTTGTTAATGGAACTAAAATATGGATAACGTTGTGATCACCTTCTTCTGGCAAGTCTGCCCCAGTGGTTTCAACTCTTTGTTAACCGCATCGATTTTCTTGCGGACGAGGGAGACTTCCTTCTTCATGGGATCCGCAAGGGCTTCTAATTCCTGATAATTCATCCACATTAGGGGTCAAAGGAAGCAAATCCGAAATACTTTAACTTCCGTTGCATAATCTTGATTGCTATATCTATACGAACTTCCTAAATAATTTACATTGCTGTAATTTAAACAGGAACATATACAGAGCATCATTAATTTCAGCTAATCAATTACACAGCCTAATTACAGGTCAAGCTTTTCTTTTGGGGTGAATCTACTGGGCTAGGGTATGCATATACTACAAGAAAAACTGTACAAGAAATTGGCTGCTGATTTCAAATCATTCTATCAGTTTCTAGGGAGAAATCTGAACATTCATGTTTCTTGCCCTTCAGAAATTATATAGAACTCTGGTTGGGTCTGAATTATTTAAAAAGAAAAGAAAAGAAAACTACAAAAGAGACAAAATCCCGACAAAATTAAGCCAAAAAAATTAGCTAAATTTGTCCCTCTTAAAATTTACTAACAGTAAAAGAACCAGTTTTTGCCCTAAAAGACACAAATCCATGAAAAATAGGGGGAGGAAATTTAAGAGAAATTAGTTTCCCCTTCTCTCTAGCAAAACCCATGAGGGATTAACAGCACAAACAAGCACAAGGAACAATCTATTTAGCATGCACAAAGCAAATAAAAAACCTCAAAATTTTTGTCGCAGACTTTGTTGAAAGCAGGAAAAGAGAAGAGTACCTCACGGAGGTGGCCAAACGCTTGGTTTCTTCTTCGATACGGCCGAGCTGAGCCTGAACTTTCTCCTTAACTTCCATCTTCTTCTTCTCAATCTCTTCCTCCTTAGCCCTGAAGGTAGAGAGAGCAGACTTTGACATCTCCTCGTCCTCTTTTGACAAAGTCCCGTTGAAACTCAAACTGCCCGAAATCTGTCCGGACTGCATCAGAGACTGTTGGTTTTCCAGCGTCCTCTGGGTCTGCATCATTGCTCTTCAATTTCTTGCACAGAAAACCCTTCTTCTTTCTTGATTTCTTCTCTTTATTATCTCTTCCGCTACCCCTTTTTCCCTCTCTCTCTCTCTCTCTTCTTTTTTCTTTTACTTTTGCTTTTGGAATGATGATAATGAGAGGGAAGGGGCTCCCCTTTCTCTCCTGTTTGCAGGTGCTTATGAACAAGGCTGGCTGAGTGGCCTCTACGTTTAAAGTTATCCGGCCAGCTTAGCTTATGGGTTTCTTTATGACCCACTATCGTAAAAAATCAATTGAACTAAAATTTCTTTAATCATAGTCTCACACACACACTGCGTGTAATGTTAATTTTTCCTATTATTATTACACTAATATGTGACAAAAACAAAAAAGCATATATACGAAATGACCCAACTACCAACCACTTACAAAACATGGACTGCACATTTCACCTTTACTCCACCAAATATGTCATGCCAAATTCAAAACTTTGTCTCCTAACCTCACTCCTCATCCATTACAATACAAAACCCTCCATTCCTATTGGTTGATATTTTTCTTGAAAACCCTCTTTCCATTAAATTTGGCTGAGCGTTCTACGTCGATTGTGGCTTATAATTTTAACGTTTTATTCTCTAACAAAATACACTTTTAAGACAAAAATTATGAAACAAAGTTGAAACAAACAATTTTCAAAATGGATATCGATTAAGTCGCAAGTCATTGCATTTATTTCCAACCTTTTTTAATCATAAAAATCCAATTCCAAGAAAATACCTTGTTTACACGTAGTATTTACATGTAAATGGAATGTCCAACAGTAGTATCTATATATGAGTTTTTTGGCAGTTGAGACTTTCTTTGGCAGCGGAAGAAGAATTCTTAATGTGTGAGCCAGAGTTTTTATTGCAAAAGTGATTTGTCTTTAGTTGTAATTCTTGATTTTCCTCATGGCCTGTATTTTGGGGAGGCGGGGTTGCACATGAACGATGAGCCTGTCTTTGTAAGATAGTTATTTTCTTATACATATATGCTGGTAGCACATACCCTACTTACAACTAACTTTTCTACTTCTTCCACATGTAGAGCCCCACATAAATTACAGCCCAAAAGTTAGAAATATGGTTAGATATGAGATTATTATTTAATTAAACAACTTACGTCGTATTACATTAATCATTATTCATAACCGTAATTTAGTTGTCAGTAGATCAGTTTTCAGTCCAATTCAGATTTTTTTTGTTATCATCAAGAATCAACATTACAGTATAGGCCAACAAGACCTAATTTTAATCGGACATATACTAATTACTGATAATCAAAATTTATAATATAATAAAAAATTTATTTGACAGGTTAGATGTAAAACACTTGTATATTTAAAATAATTTATATATTTGATGTGTGTATTAATTTAGACAGAAAAATATAATTAAGAATAGGTATGTAAAAATGGAGCAGAACATTTCGTAACGCAATCTTTCTGCCCGGCTGAAAGTTGGACAGCTTGACATGTGCACTCGATGCTCTGTCCTTTACTTTGATCATAAAGCTTTTTGCTGAATCTTTTGCACTCATCTCATACTAAATCCCCAATTATTAGCTTAATTTCGGCTTTCTCCACTCCCACACTCTTTCTCCCTCCACAATTATTTATTTATATAATATCTTTAATAAATTACCCAAATTACACAATACAATATCTGGCTTTATTTCACAATCCTTTATCACATTTTTCTAATCTATTTTAGGGAAAAAAAATATCATTGATTTTTTTTTTAAAAAAAAGTAATCAAATCCAAATTTCTAATTTAGCACGATATGTGAAGTTGAGCCCCATAATAAAAGCCATATGTTCGAGTCCCACCAATGTGTAAGTTTTGATTTATTTTATAAATATTTATTGATTCACTGTATTATTAGCCGTTGATCAGTATTATATATTTGATATTATTAATTAATGTATACCAATTATTAATAATAAAAATTTATTATATAATTAATTATAATCGATTCACCCAAAAACTTTGATGTATTATTTTTCTATTGATATCCAGTTTGGTGTGGAGTGGGAAGAAAGGGTCGCCTGACTCGCCTACATATTTTCTAAAAAAAAGGAAAGAAAGAATGAAATTATAAAAAATAATAATAATAATAATAATAAAACTGAAAAGGGTCGTAAGCAGAAAGCAGCGTAGAAGATCTGAGCGCAGCAGTAGTGGCTTAACGAACTTTTTAATTAAAAAAAAATAATTTAAGACAAGGGCTTTACAATTTGGACATCAAAGCAAGAATCTCCTTTTAAATATGTATACACATTATTTTAAATAAAATCGTGTAGTATACGAATATTTTTGTATTTTCTTTAATTGTCAAATTACATTAAATAATACCATTAATTAGTTGGTATGATTGGGTCAATTTCTACTTTATTCTTAAATAATATAATCACAAAGCTAATGGACCTCTTGCTTTCTTTCTTTTCTTTTTTTTTTTTTTTTTCCCTTGTGTGGGGACCATCTTATCACTTGACCCTGTCAAGATTCAAAAACTGTAGGCCAATATTTACCTCAATAAACTTTTATTGTTCTTCTTTTTTTTTAATTAGAGAGAGAGTTGGAATTTGCTGGGTGATTTTTTTTTATTTTATAAAAATAATGATTACATAATTATATTAATTATTTTAATAAATTGAGCCGTATATTGATTTGATCAATTTATTAATATAATAAGAAATAATTAAATAAATTCATATAAAATAAGATGAGTATATATATTTGATGGAATTTGAACTCATGATTTTGATCCTATTTATAAGTTTGAGGAGTGAATTAGTCACTAATAAAAGTATTTATTTTGTCACAATAATGAATTTCATGGTTTTAATAATTATTATTATTTTTCAAAAAACGTTGGTAGCAAGAATTAGTGACAAAAAAACGCGCTCAAAGTTGTCATTAAATACAATTAGTGACTCATCTATTGTGATAACCTAGTAGTGACAACAAATAATAATTAGCACTATATTATGTTCACTATAAATATGTCACTAATTATATTTAGTGACAACTTTATTCAAAATATTTGTCACTAATAATTATAAGTGACAACAGTAAAATTGTTGTCACTTAATATATATTTTTAGTGATAACTTAAAAACTATCACTTGATATTTTACACCAATATTATATTGGTAAGGTTCAAATGAAATGGTCAGGCATTGGGATTGCTCCCTGCCTCCCTATGTGTAAATAAAGGGACAATTCATGTACATAAACAGTGTACTTTACAAGAGAAAATTAACATGAATCCCCTACATATGATATGGTTGTTATCGTCAAATACGGTATCTGCAAGCATATAAAAAAAATAGTGTAAGATAATAAGAAAAAATAAATTTATGAAAATAAATAAATTATAATTATAAATTTTAATAAACGTTGAGAAGTAAGGTGAGAGAGAAATATGAAATAGTTGATTGTTAAGAGAAGTTATTAGAGAAATATTGAAATTTCTAATTTGATTAAATTTTTTTAAAGAAAAAATAAAATAAAAGGTAGATTTGAGTATTCAAAAATTAATACAGTAAAAAGAAAATTATAATAGTATAGATTTTGGCAAGGGTTTTCTATATTTTTGGTAGATCAATTTGTGAGATATTTTTTATCAGTTCTCCCTATTTATGTGCTCGTTTTGCCTGTTGAGTAAATTAAATTTGCAATATTTCAAGTGCGAATTTTGTTTCTTATATGATTATTATTATTATTTACAAGGAACAAAAACAATTCCATTACGAAGATGAGTCTGCAATTACATAGGGTTGTTTCTTATATTATTTAGCCACCTTTTCAATTATCACTTTTTGATTAAATTTCAATTAAAATCATGTTTTATAAGTAATACTACGATTTATTGCTCTTAATTCCACTATAATTATTACTTTTATCTGACTACCCGTAAAAAACATAATTTCTTTATTAACCTTAAAAATGGAGTTAATTTTAAAATTTAACTATAATCTGCATTTATATGACGAATTACGACATAATGAACATGTACAAATTCCATAATCATTTCTTATAATAACTAATTATAATGAATCAATTATATCATAATTATTTATTTATTAATCAATTATAAAATCATCAAACCAAAATGCACCTATATGCATAAAATCTTATGAATAACTTTAGAAAATAAAAGAATTAAAAGAACACAAAGTAAATATACAACTGAAGCTACTAGCAAGACAAGTGATTTACACCAACGGGCCGAGCTCAATTCGCAAAGTTAAGACCTCATGACTCTTAGTAGGTTCGAATCCCATCAATGTATGAAATATTATTTATTTTATTAGTAGGCATAATTTATTTTAATAATAGGCACTAATCAAATAATATGATATAGTTATTGTGGGTGATAGTAATCCGATAATAATTATAATATAATAAATAATAGCCTAGTATTGGTATTGGGAAAAGAGTGATATGTATAAGATAGGAGAAAACGTAGAGTGACATAATTGATGCTTTTTCGGCTTAGAATCTCTAACAATCGTAACTTGAAGATGGTGGGTTGGGGTTGGGGTGATCCATTCCTTCTCTCATTTCGCCTGCTAATGAATTACTCCATTCGCTTGTTATTTTCACTACTTACTACAAAGTATCAGATGGTAAGCTTTACTAAAATTGCTCTATGGGGCTTAAGCTTAATATAATAGTATGGATTATTAAATTAAATATATAAAAAAAAAAAAGTAAGATGAAATAATAATTAATATATATATTGGGGGGTTGTTCTTGATACATAAATTGGAGAGGTGGTGAGTTGTATTCTATGGTTGTAACCGTAAGAGATAATTTCCATTGTTTTACCAAACAGAAATTGGAGAGGTGGGGGAATCTATTTATCAAACTTTTACTACCTACATATAATTACATAACAACAAATTTAAGTTGACCAAATTATTTGATATATATATATATTCCCTGTTTTAGATGGAGTCATTCCTACTCTAAATTCAACCACCACCTTCTATTATATATCTATATATACAAATTAAATAAAAAAAATGAGATGGACATATTGACATTGTATTTCATCTATATGCATTTGGAACTATCCAGAAGACTGCGACTCTTTTATTTCATTAATTAATTAGAATATGCAAAGTAGGTCAAAAGATTCAGCCGTTATGATTCTTTGAGGTGCAGTCCCAAAACTTAGATTAAAATGAAAAAGGTAGAGGGGTAAGTAGGTTAACCACCGAATCCATGATGTAAGTTGATCCTTGTAACCACGCAATCCCTACTCATTAATTACTACTTCTACTGCTACTGCTACTGCTATATGATGATGTCATTCTCATACGCACTTCACCTGCCAACATCTTTTTTCCTAATTATTATCTTGAATTGCGTTTTATTTTTTCAATCATAACTTAGGGTTTTTAAGTATAGTGGTCACACTTAAAAGTTAGTTAAATTATTTTGTTATTCAATTGAAAATCGACCCTAAAATTTGGTTTGAAATTGATTTATTAATCTAACAAACCAAATTTGTATTCAACTTTTTATTAAGATTGAGCTTGATTTGATTAGTTAATTAAAAACATCAAACTACTCGAATTGCAGCTTGCGTCCGACTCGATTGAATTTAATTGAGCTCGGCTTCAGTTACTAAGCAAATTAAATTTAAATTCAAATAAACTTGAATAATAATATGTTGAACTTAATTCAATATATTTAATATATTAACGTTATTCACCACATGGACATGGACATGGCCTAGATCAAGACTTTGTACGT